>OY744476.1:161926873-162221873 GCA_963556175.1 Tipula confusa
TTGAGGAATTCATACTGGCTATGCAGATAATACAAAGAAATCATTCACCTAAGGTTGATTGCATTAATTTCGAAATCTTGATCTGTTATGTCCTATCTATATGCCTACCAATATAAGTGTGAAAGTTAAACCCTGACGAATGAAAATAAGAAATGGCTGATTGTCAGGAATTTGACAAAAATTGTTGATGTCACTCATGAAACAAAAGGATAGTTCTTAAACGGATGGTGCAGCGATCTCTGTGAGCAGAACCACCAGCAGGCGCAGGTGTCACTGTCGCTGAATATGGCTCCCAGGGTAGATAACGGCTTATCTTCTTCGGGTTGTCTAGACCATTAGGAAGAGCAAGCTCAGGATCAAAACCGAATGGGCCATATTTCGACATCGAGCTATAAAAATGTACACAATTTATAGAATTCATATTTCCTTTATTTAAATTCGGTAGTGAAAAATTCATAAAATTACGGTCCATATATAAAACGACTCTAGTTCAATGCAAATTTAATGTCGTCCTTTCTTTTTTTTGGGTTGATTCTTTCGTTGTTGCTGGCGTGGCCCGGGCGGTGGTTCTGGGGCAGCAGGCGAATTTTTCGTGTGCAAATTTTGTGCCTTCGTCATATCATACTGATCCGCAGCACCCGAAGACATACCCTGTGAACCTTTAATAACCTCCTTTGTACGACGATCACGCTTTCGACGAAATCCTGTTCGCTCGTACTTCGGCAACCAGCGTTCGGGATCCGGTTTAATATTGGCATCATAGAACTTTGGAAGTTTACCCTTCCGTTTCTTTTGACGTTTCTTCTTTTGTTTTAGATCGACAGCCGGTGTGCCTGGCGATTGATCACTACGTATAGCCGTCTTCTTAACAGCTTTAGTTGACATCATCCAATTGGTCGCTTCGAGTTGATCGATCTCAGATGTTGTCGTCATTGTTTCCAATGCTGGAAGTTTTTTACTTGCTTCATTGGCTTTCGTTGGATTAAATTGAGCATACGCTATAACCAATTGAGCCAAAATTTTCATATCCTGTGAATTTTTTTTAAACAATTCTTCGAGACTGCTAGCCGCAGTTTCAGCTTCACCTCCACGCAAATGGAAATCGGCAGCTTGTCTCCACATATCGGTTAAATCGGCTGCATTTCCCTTATTTTTTTTATACCATTCGACAGCGTCTTTAAGAACTTGCGATGCGGCCGGTTTGTTATCCAAGCCTAGATACAATGTTACTAAAGCAGATACAACGCCAGGACTATATTTTTCATTGGTCTTTAGTGATTCGAGGATTTCAATAGCCCCTTTACGATTTCCATTTAGTAAATGAATTTGAACTGATGCGAATTTCGTGGCGAGTATATTTTCCGGTAAATTTGAAGATTTTGCAAATGTTTCAAGTACTTCAATGGCCTCTTTATATTTCTTGTCATGAACATAAAGACTGACTCGAATCAAGACCTCGACAAATGCAATGTCAGGATACTTTTTAAGAAGTTGCGAACATAATTGCAGGCAGTCTTGTTGATTGGTGTAGAGTGCAAGAAGGCAACTATTAATTGCGATTATCTTCTTTTGACGAGCCGTCAATTTATGTTCGCATGCATCGGTTAGTGCAGCCTTCATTTTCTTTTTAGAATCGAAAACATTTTGATCCTTATTAATGGCAACTGTGTTATTGGATGCAACAGCAATAAGTGCCGGATCTTTAAGTTTATTCTTTAAAATATCGGTATAAATTTGTGAAGCCTCCTTCATTTTACCCTGCTTTTGCAGACAGAATGCCAATTGAACCCGAATGATACCTATTTCTTCTTGGATATCCTCTTCACTAGCTCCATCTTCTTCCAAAAACTCGCGACATAACTTTTCGCTTGTACGAAGTTTCTTTTCTGCCTCGATCCATTTTTCTTGACCCAACACCGAGCAAGCACTATTGTAGCATAATTCGTACGAGTCTTCACGAATCGATGACAATTCCTTTTTGGATTGTTCAATCGATAGATTCGCTACCACCGCGCTTAAATTGGTCAAGCGTTCATCGTCATAATCGTCGGATGTATTTTTGATGATATCTTTGTAGGCATCATAGCAATCTTCGAATTGTTCCAACCGATAAAGAATTTGTGCACGAAGCTCTTTTAAATTATTTGGAAGTGGGGTTAAACCACAATTGTCGACAGTTTGTAAAGCAACTTCAGGCTGATTCAATCTGTATTCACAGTATGCCTTCTCAAATGGATATTCGGTTGTCTTGAGTCGATCGATTTGTTGTAGCGCCTCATTAAATTTTGACAATTGGATCAAACAAATCAATTTACAATGGAATGCCTTTGGTTCATCGGCCGAGACACCCAGAACTAGAAAAAAAATATATATAATTTACTAATAAATTTCAGTGGCTTTAAACTCGCGTCGACTTACTTCTATTAGCCGACTTCAATGCCTTCTCGTACTGCCCGCTTTGACCATATTTATTAAGCTCTGTGTATATCGCACGAACATTAACGTCTTTATTTACATCTTTAGACATTTCGAATATAGTTTTAAGTGATTTTCGTATTTAATTTCTTTAACTTTTTTCCTTCTTAAAACGTGATAGAGATGAAAATGACAACACAGCAGATTAATGTCAAATACATTTGGAAGTTATGTAGTGTACGCAACCAACATTTTTGGGTATTTATGCGATACGTCAAAATCATATGATCTCCGTTAGTAAATAAAAAAAAACTTGTCATTTATATACATCACGAAAAAATGGCAAGTCGTAAAGAAATTTGTGAACTATTAGATAAAATCGTATTAGAATCGTTCGATTTGATCGAACAAGAGATTCAAACAAAAATCAATATTGAGAAAACTGCAAACTCAGGTCAATTATTGATGGCTAAGGCACGCTACATCCAAGGACATCATTCGGTGTCAGAGGCACAACTTCCCACCGATAATAGTCAGGAGTTTAAAAGTTTAGTCAATATCAATCACGATGTCGATGAATTAAATATTCCACAGCTGGAGCAAATCGATAATGCGATAGATAAAGAAAAAGGATTTATCGATCCAATAAATTGGTTTGGTGTGCTTGTACCACAAAGTTTACAATTGGCAAAAGAAAAGTTTAAGAAAACGGTTGAGCTTTCGGTCGAAGCAGCAAATCTTCAAACACGACTGTCCTATGTTTTCTTTGATATATTTAAATTGCAGCAAATGAAAAAGGAACTTGAATAAATATTTTAATCCTATTAGTAAAACATTAGTTTATTTTTAATACGTTTGCTGGTTGCCAGTTAAGTATTTTTACTGTGAAATGCAATGTTTCCCCACCAAAAGTCCTCGAGTAAGGTTCGATAAAAACCAATAAATTTTTATGTATTGTCTGGATAAATTATAATAGCGACAACTGTGCGTCAAAACGACGCATTACGATATCACATCACTAGCTCTGTGACATTTCTGCCAGAACGTCTGTCAAAATTGTTTGTAAATATTTTTAAAAAAAAGACAAAATTTACAATGGTTTTGTCGCGATTTTAAATTAAAATTTTTAGATAAAACATGAAATTAGTAAACAGCTTGAATAATTAACGTAGTTTTAAATAAAAATATGATTCCAAAACCTTTCCATTCCTTTAATACGTGGATAGAAATTGGTGTCAGATCCATTTTGGTAATTATTATTCTGTAAGTTTCTAAAAGTTGTTAATTTAATTAATTTAATCATTTTGATTTTAATTCCAACTTGAATTATTGTTTTTTAGGCAACTGGAAAAATCAGCACCATTCAAAAGAAAAATTCATCCGGACGAATTGTGGCAATATCGAAATCCAAGGACAGAGGATTATGTACATATTAACGTGCTTTTCCCACTCATAATTTTGATCCCACTGGCCGTAGTACTAATAAATTATTTTGTGTCGCGCGATCGTTATGATTTGAGTCAAGCTAGTTTATCGTTCACGCTGGCTCTCGGTTTAAATGGTGTGCTCACCGATCTCATTAAAGTGCTTGTGGGTCGTCCACGTCCGGATTTTTTTTGGCGTTGTTTTCCCGATGGCGAAATGAATAATGAAATGATGTGCACGGGCGATCAAAAATCCGAATTGGATGGACGAAAAAGTTTTCCAAGCGGACATTCATCGATCGCGTTTGCGGGTATGGGATTTTTAGCATGGTATTTAATGGGAAAGCTGAATACGTTTAATCGGCATGGCAGAGGAGATTCGTGGCGTTTAACTTTATGTATTTTGCCGCTTGTAAGTGCAACCGTTGTAGCGATCAGTCGAACATGCGACTATCATCATCATTGGCAAGATGTCGTCGTTGGATCGCTGCTTGGTTTAGGACTTTCATATTTATGCTATCGGCAGTATTATCCACCACTATCATCTAACTATTGTGATCGCAGCTATTATTCCACACTCATGGATACCAATTTTATTCGAAGCATAACAACGAACGACGAGAAATCTAGCGACGTTGCAACGAACGAGGATGCCGTGTACTCAAGATTAATCAACGACTCGGAAAAAGATGTGAAATGGATTTAAGTCTGAACATTTATGTGTACCTAAACCCCTAAACTCTAAATAGTCATTTTATATTTAGTATTATTTATTTTAACGATATTTTAACCGACACTTCCAATGTATGCTCACATGTGTGATTTTGGATAGCTCTTTGTAGTTAATTGTAAAATATAAAATTACTCTAATATAAACATTCCATGCCCTTTGGATCCAATAACATAATATATATCATAACGTGGCGTTTTTAATTTTCTGCGATGACCTTGAAGTTACATGTTAAAAAATCACCGAGGCCACATTCTATGTTATCACCAGGCGCGAGTTTATTAATTCCGTACGGAGTTCCCGTCAAAATTAAATCATTTTCCTCTAATTTCATGTGTTGAGAGATATAAGCGATGAGCTCATCCACTCCGACAATTAAATCGGAAGTCGAGTCATCTTGACGCATCTCTCCGTTCACCTTCAACCAAAGTTTTATGTTGTTCCGATCATGAATTTCATGCGGTTCGATAAAACGACTTACTGGAGTAGCGGTATCGAAACCTTTACCTAAATCCCATGGATATCCAAGCTTTCTTGAATTAGTTATCTCATCCATTGCGGTCAAATCAAGAGCTAAACAGTATCCAGCGATATAATTCTTAGCTTCTTGAGTTTGTATATTTTTACATGTTTTTCCTATAATCACACCTAATTCGACTTCATGATTTATTGTATTGTACACTTTGGGCAATACGATACTCTCGCCTTCTTCTATAATCGACGATGATGGTTTTAAAAATATAATTGGCCGTTCACTTTGCGGTGCATTGGTGTTGATTAATGTTTGCCTGCAAATGATGAAAATTAATGATTACGTAACAGTCGCTTGAAATGTTTTCACTTTGAATTAGCCGCAATTCCGACAATTTTCCGGGTCAGTTTTGCAAAATTTAAACTCATTTTCTTAATATATCACACTAACCACGTAGATGTTTCGCTCTTGACTTTTTAATTGAAAACAACTATCGTCATTAAGTCAAGCGATAACAAATGTAAAAATAATACGATAATGTATTCTGATATTTTTTTAAGAAGACGCACTCATGTCAAGAGATTGCAAATATAGCTCAACTGTAAAAATTATTTTAATTGCATTAATTTTTGAAATCGATGCAGGGTGGTGATGTGGGTGATAAAGTTCAGTGCAGTGTAAAGTATTGATGTCATTATTTTTTTTGTTGAATAATATTTTATATGCTATTAGGGGAAGCTACTGTGATGATAGTATCATGATAGATTTAAGAGTGGATTCCACTTTCCACGATGGCAAAGCGCAGAAGTTAGCCAAACTAAAAAGAAAAAGGTATAAAAAAAATCATATAAGAGCAAGTGAAAAAGCAACAGGTCGTTATTAAAAAGCAACAAGACGTTACAAAAAAAAAAAATTAGCGGCTAATTCGAAATAGACTATTGATCTCATAATTTTTCAGATTAGCCTGTGGCGAGCTCTGTAACATATCTTTGTAGTTATATACACATGGTTCGACGGGCAAACAAATATGTTCGAAAACTAAAACATATCGATACTTACTCGGTATATTGGGTCACAAGAAATATATGTAAAAAAACAAAAAGCATTCAACAATCAACACGCGAAAAGACACATTTTCATTTTATGAAAATAAAATCAAGTATTCTAAATTGTTTGTGCTGAAATCCAAAAGTGCGGTTGAAAAATTGCAGGTACATCAGTGTAAACTTGCGTTGTCGCTGTTAATCGATTAAAGTAGTGTAAGGGTCTGATGAGTCGACATATGTTGAGCAAAAGTCAATTGGTGACCCCAACATGATTTTTTTTATGTACATAACATAACCTCAAACACAAAGAACGTGTAAAAAGTATCACGGTTCATCGATATAATTCAAAAAAGCTCTTCCATACCAAAGTATTAACATTGTTCTCAACAGAAAGGAGTATAACAATCCCATGACAATGATTTACCACGACACACCAAGCTGTACTCAGCTCACCTCAGTTTTATGTTATTTCTTTTTTTTCTCTAATAAATTTAAATTAAATTAACTAAAATTAATTCGGTGAATCAGTGAAACTTTGTTGAAAGTAAGTGAACTTTTATTGTTTTTTTTAAATCAATTATCCGTTGTGTGTGGTTATTTCTATCGATGAGCTTTACAATGAGAATGAATTGGTAACGAAGCCCACGGTGGTTGCAATGTGACGATCTAGAAATCTGGTTCGCGCAGTTGGAAGCACAATCCGAAATTGGGGGCGTCACGATCGATGCTACCAAATAAAGTCATCTAATTGTAGCTTTCGATCCTCATACGGTTAAATGTGTACGTGATCAAACCGTCGCACCTGCACAGAATCGGCGAAAATTTAACTTGATCGATTTCTGTCTGGACTATCGCTTGGCGACAAAAAAGCTTTTACGGGAGATGAAGGCGTGGTCTGTCAACCAATTAACCGAGTCAGAATAACGAAATTTATGGCAACAGTAACTCCCAACACATGCCCAGGAAATCTTATCCTGCATGGACGACTCAAACCACCAAAAATTAGCGAACACTACCGACAAAGTAATCGATGTGTGGAAACCACCGGGCATATACGACTTAAAGGTTTCGATAAACAACACCGAAGGAAACTAATCAAACAATTTGGCGGCTCAAATTTGCATACTTTCACAACGGGTAGAAGAGCAGTTTAAGTTCAAAGGGACAGGTCACGAAACACCCAAATCGTTGGAGAGTGATGGTTTAACTGGGTTCGTGTGGAAGTGTAACGATATTGTAAGGTATTCTTATCCTATGGTTCATAGGGCACAGACGTGAATAAATATACACAGATCGAGACCCAACATAAGCGTATCATTACATGGTGTCAGAAACGGGATTAAATCTAAAATTATTGATTTAAATCAACTAAAAATAAATAAAACAGTGAGAAAATTAAAATAAATAATCGGAAGTAACCTAGTAAAAAGATATAAAAAAAAACATAAAATGGCGGACGGGAAGCCACCAAAAAATTTTATTATCATGAATGGTGACGTATCAGGTTCGTGGAAACAATGGTTACAGCAGTTTGAGTGGTTTAAATTCGCTACAGAATTAGCAAAAAAATCACCTGAAGTAAAATGTGCAACATTCATGATGAGTTTAGGTCCCTATGTTATTACAATTTTAATAATTTTGAACTAAAAAACGCTGAAAAAAACGATCTCAAAGTGATTAAGAAAATGTTTAACGATTATTTTGTTCCAAAGACTAATTTAACTTTCGAACGATTAACATTTAATAATATGCACCAAGAAATAGGCGAAACATTCGACGAGGTCTATAGAAGAATTTTGAAACAGTCAAAAAATTGTGAATTTAAAGATCTTGTCGATGAACTAGTTAAAGACAAAATTGTTATTGGTATTAACGATAATTCATTACGACAAAAACTGCTAGCAGAACAAGCGTTTGACCTTACAAAAACGGTATATGCGTGTAGAGTTGCGGAGCAGGCTCAAAAACAAGGTCAAATTTTAGAACAAAATAATGAGCAAGGCGTTAACGTTCTTAGATCAAACAACAACTATAAAAAAAAGGCGAATGCAAATAATTCATGCGATTGTTTGAGATGCGGTCGATAAATAAAACGTGTAATAAATGTCAGATTTAAGGGCATTTCGCAAAAATGTGCAAAACATCTAAACGCAAAATGAGGGCAATGAAATAATGGCATAAAAAGACAAGGATAATACAATCGCGGATGATTTTAATAAACAAAATTCTGATGCAAATAGTGAGCACGACCTTTTCTTGTGTTCGATAATAAGTGACTGTCTAAAGGAAGTTGACTGGGCCGAATTTATTACTATACGTGATAAAACAGTGAAAGTCAACCGTTGCATACGGGTGCAAGATGTAATGTGATGTCCAAACAAATAGCTAATTCATTAGATATAAACATGGAACCTAGCAAAACAAAACATTTTGTGTCGTTTAGTGATCATAAAATCGAAGTCCTCGGGGAAATCGAAGCGGTTGCTAAGCATCAAGAATGTCAAAGAATGCTGTCATTCAAAATAGTAAATAAACCAACAGTTACAATTATGGGTTATGAAGCTATCAAGAAATTGAATTTTTTGAACACATCGCGATCTAACATGGTCAATAAATAAAAAGTACCAGAAGCGTTATTCAAGAACTCCGTTGGCCATCATAGACGATGTTAAAAACGAACTGAATAAAATGGAAAAATTAGGAGTCATAAGGAAAATGACAGAACCTACATCTATCATTAGGAAAATGGCAGGACCTGTTGTCAGCCCAATGGATGTTGTTCGTAAAAATAGAAAAATAAGAATCTGTATTGATCCAACAGACGTTAACAGAAACATAAAACGACGTATTACCCTTACAACATTGGAAGCGATTGCGGCAAAAATTCATAGTGCTAAATTTTTCACCAAATTAGATTGCAACAAAGGCTTCTGGCAAATAAAAGTCAGTCAGCGATCAGAAAAATACCTAACATTTGCCACTCTATGGGGTCGGTACTGTTGCACAAGACTCCCATTTGGATTGTGTTCTGATCCAGAGATCTTCCAAGAAATGATGTCATCGTTATTGAACGGTATAAATAATGCTGAATGTTCGATGGACGATGTCCTAATATATGCCGATACGGAAGAGAAAATTGACGAAATTACAGCGATTGTACTGAAAAGTACTAAACAAAGAAAAGTGCAAATTCAAACAAACATCGGTCAAAGTTTTATGCCATATTCTAACAGCTGAAGGTATGAAAGCAGATCTGGAAAAAATTAGCACAATAAATAAATTGGAAATTCCATCCAATAAAGAGGAACTTCAAAGAATTTTAGGCATGGTAAATTACCTGCATAAATTCATTCCAAACCTCTCATCGATAACAGATCCGTTTAGAACTTTATTGTCGAAAGATGTTGCGTGGACTTGGGAAGACAATCATGAAAAATCGTTCGAAAAAATCAAAAATCTGCTAAAATCATCACCTGTATTGGCATACTATGACGTTAATGCGGTTGTGTTACTTTCAGTAGATGCCAGTTCAATAGCAATTGGAGCAGTTTTAATACAAAATGGTTGCATATGCCATGAAAGCCTTAAATCGCAACAACTGTATCCTCATATCGAAAAAGAGGCTCTTGCTATCAAAACGGGATGGAATAAATTCCACGAGTACGTTTATGGCAAACGACTGATTGTTGAAACGGATCATAAGCCGTTGGAAACAATATTAAAAAATCAATTCTTAACGCACCTCCTCAACTACAAAGAGTCCTACTCGATGTTCTACAATACAATTCGCAGGTAGTTTATACAAAAGGTTCCGAATTGTACATAGACGACACGTTGAGAAGAAATTGCAGTAAGGATGAAGAAAGCTCAAAACATGCTGAAACCTAGGAACGCGAAATTGAAGTCCAGGTCATCCTAACAATGACTGAAAGCTGTTATACTGATTTGATAGAAGCTATTTTGCAAGACGAAGAATTGCAAAGTCTCTTGGAAATAATAAATTCTGGGTTTAATTCTGGAAATTTTGAGTTAACACTCAAAAATACTGGAATTTTCGAGACGAACTTTCGACCCACAAAGGTCTAATATTCAAAGGACTTAAAGTAGTAGTTCCTGTCACAAATAAACCGACTGCTACATTGTATTCATAAAGGACATTTTGGTATACAATCCTGTCAAAATCGAGCTAGAAGTACTCTGTATTGGTACGGTATGAACAACGATATTAAAAACTTCGTGGAGAGATGCGAGGTGTGTCAGAAGACACAAAGAAAAATTACAAAGGAACCAGTGATGTCAAAAATGATCCCTAACCATCCATTTCAGATCGTAGCTTCTGATATATTTACGCTTCATGGTAAAGATTACATCGTGTTAGCAGATAGCTACTCTGGGTTTTTTGACTTGGAAAAACTAAACCATCCCATTAGTAGGAAAAACCTACTCAATAAATGTTCGATGGACAATACTGATATATACATGGCCCTATTGAATTGCAGAAATACACCGAATTCAACAAACAGTTCGCCAAATCAAAAGCTATTCAGTAGATATTGTAAGGTATTCTTATCCTATGGTTCATAGGGCACAGACGTGAATAAAAATACACAGGTCGAGACCCAAAATAAGCGTATCATTACAGAAGTAGATAAGCATGATTGGATAAAATGTAGCACTCCAAAAATGAAATAGTTATTTGTTAATTTTATTACAATATTTTTAAACTGTGTGTACAAAAAAAGTCCTAATTTTAGTACATTATTATTATGAATG
This sequence comes from Tipula confusa, assembly GCA_963556175.1. NCBI lineage: Eukaryota > Metazoa > Arthropoda > Insecta > Diptera > Tipulidae > Tipula > Tipula confusa. The sequence goes on from OY744476.1 coordinate 161,937,734, forward strand.
TAATCGTGTTGCCAAATGAAAGAAATTTGGTACAACGAAAAATACGATTAAAAAAAAAACAATTGAATTTGAAAGAGCAGGGTGAGTGGACATGATGCCACAACTAAAAGAAATAAAATAAAAAAATGTAGAATTGAAATTAAATATATATATGTAAAAGAAAAGTAAAATCTTATTAAATATTTTATTTGTTTTTAAAAAAAATCATACAAACAATGTTTTAATGTGAAAGAAACACGGAAAGTAAAGAAAAGAAAATTATCTGTGAACAAGAAGAGTCACAAAAAGGCGATAAAGATCTAAAGATCCAGCAATAATGAAATTAACGGATATTACACACTACCAATAATACGCAAATCCACGCAAATCCAGAAAACAAATAGGTATCTCACTTCATGCGGCAAGTGAAGATAGCCAGAATTCAAAAAGCCACCTATTTATCGATTTACGAAATAAATTACAGTATTTAACCAACACAGGCGCCGAGGTTTCCGTCATATCACCAACAAATCTTGAAAAATCTAACCCCACTGAATGTTATTCGCAGCAAATTTAGCAACCAGCGACACACACGAGTTCAAAAATCTTACTCTGATAGGTATCCTCGCAGATCCTTAATGTGGAAGTTCGTTTTGGCCAAAGTTAACCGATGCGTTTTCAAATCTATCGTCAAATTGATTCGGTTCCGGATGCAAACTACGACAACTTCAGAAATTCCGACTAGTATTAGTTTAAGTAGTTTACTGCCATTAAGTAACAGCTTCCAAATGTCAATAATTCTGCCTCTGCCGTCCCAGCCACCGAAAAAACATTAGAAGATATGGACGATGAAACTATTAGATCGGAGACTCGTGAACGTTTGCAAAAGCTACGAGCCTAAATGGAAGCCGGAGCCAGTAGCTCCATCACCAGTAATATTAGTAATGTAATCAAAAAGAAAAAAAAGACATCAGATATGGATAGTTTATTTTTTATGTTTACTGGTACAGATGACTATGTGGTATCGAAGTGGATGTTCGATTTTGAAGATGTGATAACTTCATTGGGTGCTGGTGACAGTGATCGTTATCGCAACATTCCGATTTGAATCATCGGCTAATGTCCGATTGGTCGAGTTGTAGAGTAAGAAAAAAAAATATATAAACGAGATAATTTACCCTAGCAACACAAACGGAAGAGGGAATGAAAATTATTATATGAACGCATTAAAAAAAATGTCGAGTTGTCAAAAAAAGAATACAAAAAGGTTGACGATTCATTCTATACCTTCTGGCGTGCGAAAAATGTTAGTTTTAAAATATTATATATACAAATTTAAATAAATAATAATAATTTTAATAATCATTTGAAAAAATAAAATGAAAGTTGTTGTTTATAAATTTAAGTAACAAATATAAAAATATCAAACAAAAATATGCTTTTTCATAAGTATAGAGTTTTATTTAAAGCAATTTCACATTTTAAGAATTGGGTCCACGATCATCTAGACATAATTAACAAGAACCGGATTGCCCTTAGGCCATATTATGAAATTGATCGCATTTCGATTTTTTACGATTTTCTGGACGCAAATCGTCGCTTCCATTTTTATTATGAAATGCGATAGTCGCATATCGAATTTCTTATAGGGAAATCTTTTTGGACAATTTTTTTAAATGTTTATGTTTAAACATGCCTTATAAGAACGATGAAAAAGGTGATGATACAACATTAAAAAGAAATGTGCTATAAAACACGTAAATAAAAACTTTTATTAATGAATAGGGTTATATATATATATATATATATATATATATATATATATATATATATATATATATATATATATATATATATATATATCTGTATATAATTATATATATTTAATATATTTAATATATATATATATATATATATATATATATATATATATATATATATATATATATATATATATATATATATATATATATATAAATATATAATAGATCAATAATTATATATCTTCAATCAAAACAAAAACTCGCAAATTTTTCACAAAAAAAATATATTAAAAGATGAATGAAGTGACATTAAACTGATATTGAGCCTTCGCAATTTGTCAAAGTTAATTTCGCAAAAATTCGTCATAGCATTTCATAACATGGCGTGTCATTCGCATTTTTGTGAGAATTTCGTTTTATAATACAATTTTGCGATATCACAAGAAAATTGCGATATCGTGTGAAAATACGAAATCTCATTTTATCATTTTATGAGTAAAATAAAATAAAAAAAGTACTAATATATGTACTAATAATCTATCACGACAGCTATACAAAATTAGTACAATACACCCACGAAAATATATAGTTGTTTGCTCATCGGGCAACCCGAATGAAATGTCAAATTTGGCCAGAACGAGATAAAAAAATGGCGTATTATTATTTTGGTTAACAACAAAAAAATCTTCAAATAAAAAGAAAAGACTATTCTAAACGTCATACAATTTTTTAACAATAAAAAAAAATTTGATTATAAATTCTTTTATTTGTAATTTAATTAAAATTTAAGAATTAAATTACAGTTAATTTGTTTTATATTATTTATTATTGTGTTTTGATTATATATACATAACAATCCGTACGTGCTGTGTGTAGGTAGAACAAAGTGCAAAACATGTCCAATGATTTATTGAAATTCGTTTTTCTAATTTTATTTATGCACATTGGTACGCTCTAATCTAATGCTGTGTAGCCGAATAATTCTAAAATATGTTATTTTGTTTGCTATTATTATAGATCTAATTTTGTGTACGAACTATGAAATTAATTTGACGAGTAATAGTCCTGTCGTTAGTGGGGCCAATATAACATTTAGGGCCGAGCTATTGAATAATGGGAAAAGGGTGCATAAGAAAATGGCATACTCGTGGAATGATTTTGTTTATCCAATGAACACATATCAGGTGAGTTTTTATATTTGATTAATTTATGTACCATTTAGCCATAATATATTATGTGGGCTTATCATCTCGATATGAAATTACGGAAATGTTTATTAGGAAAACATAATAAAATCATCACAAAAAATATGTGATTCACTGAAATATATTTTGCTTTTTTTCGTATACCATATGCCCATACCATATGGGATTGATAAGCAGTTTTCGTTACATTGATTATGGTAAACTTTCTCTTTTCAATGGTTTTTTGTTGTGTAGATTTCCACTTCGGTTGCATATGGATGAATTTAGAGTTTTATTTCAAATGCATCTTGTAAATTAGCCGTAAATGTACATGTTCGAAATAACAGGTTCCGCTTCCAATATATTTTTAAAATTTGAATCATAAAAGGTAAAATTAACTTCTAAAATGTATATTCATGTAATTTGTAGTATTTCCAGACATCGCAAAGCAAACCATAAGCTAACCCGATGGATTGAGTCAAAGACTTGCTGGAAATCCATGAATTCCTGAAGTACATTACGAAATGTTTTTTAATATTTAGGAAGAATCATCAGTGGTTCTGCAATATTATGTAAGACAGTATTCTGTGTGCTGTGAAAAGAAGAGTTATGTCGTGATAATTTCCGCATTTTGAGCTATTTTCTTTCTTAAACATAGGGCATAACTTCGCTTTGGTACTGAATAAGATCGAAAACATAGTTCGACAAGTTACCCCAAATATCGAGAGCTCAGAATTAATGCAATCAACTTGCAATCAACTCCAGGTGAACGATTTCTTTTTAGTCCCTGCATGACCATTGTTAATTCCTGGTAAGATGGGTCCTCTATGCACACCTCCGAACTCAGTATTTGAAAACTTTTCAATATAGCATTTGACACTTGTTGAACATTGATTAAATCGGGCAAATGCTTCTTCCAAATGTCGAGTACTCGACAGCAGTACGGTTTAATTTTTACCGTACCTAAAATTGCCTGAGCGGTGATTGCTTTCCATAATACTTACTGGTAGCAAGATTTTGATACTGTGTTTTTTCATCTTCACAATTGAAACGCAAGGAAACGTTTTCCTGTGATCCCTGACTTGTATAAAGCTTCCATCGTTCAATTTGGATGACAAATTTTGAGACCTTTCCTTACAAATTAACACAAGGCCAATTTAACTTCGGTCACTTTTTGGCCATTGAATTTTTTGGAGAGCAACGAGTTCCAAGCGATATTCTTTCATGGCTCATGCAGCACCATCAAACGGACCTAGTTTTTTTTAGTGACTGAACGTGCCACGTCTGGTTAAATTTAGACGGCCTCCATATTTAATTTTGTTGATAATTTTTACAACCTTGGTGTCCTACGACAAGCCAAAGAAGCTAAAAAATCTTTGACGAGGCATAGAACTGCTCCTTGACCACATAAATCGACTGACGGAACTCAAAGACCTGACTTACGTTACGAGATGTTTCGAAAGTCACTTACAATATCCACTTCTAGCAGAGTGATTCTCATCTTTAATAGAACATAACTCCGCTATTGCATATCAGTCAAATAAACGAAGTATCCCCTCCGAAAATCAAGAGTTCCAAATAAATTCCAAGCAAATTGAAATTTTTTTTTCAAATTTTTTTCGAAATGTTTCGTATTTTATTTTCAGGAATCGACAAACAATTCTATTTCTGAATGGTCTCTTGTGTATCATGTACCCGGCGAATATAAAATTCAAGTAATAGTCGACGATCAAATGATTTTATATTATGAAATAGCTCGCCAACATATATACGTTCATATCACTGAATCGCTAAATGGTAATCTAACGATTTATCAAAATAAAGAGGAACGTGCCACAGAATATGTCTCATCGAATTCATTGTCAAATCAAACGATTAAGATTAAAGATTCTGATATGCAATTTATTAAAAATAATGCGACATATGTGCGTACCTATTGGTTTCAAGACTGTGTGTACCTTGGCCAAACCGATAATTTTTCAATTGAAGCTCCATTCAAGGAAGAAAATCGAAGATATGATTTAGAGGCACTTGTTTTGGTGTCCTATGATAAATTACCAGAACCTACAACGACTACAACTACGACCACAACAACAACAACAACCACTACTACTACAACAACAACCCCGGCGACTACAACAAGTACATCAACTACAACGCCTAAACCGACGACTACAACAACTAAACCAACCACTCCAACAACACCTAGTACAACAACAACACCAACTACAACTCCGGCAACAACCACGACACCGAATGCAACAACTACAACCGTCAAATTAAACGTAAAACGAAAACGGGATGTAAATTATCTGCCCAACGAATCAAAGTTCGATGTCAATAACATAACTGATTTAATTATTCATCGGAATTCGAACAGTAGTTCCGATATTATAATGAATAATGCTCAAAACGATCATGACGAATTGTTACAACAAATTAAAGATTTAGAAGCTCCATACGTGTGCTTTAATCAGTCGACCGTTGTGCCCGATTCCAGAAAAACCTATGGATATTTCGTCAAATCAATTATTGTCAATAATCCGATTATAAATTTAACTATAACCGGCAATTCTTGGTTACAATACGGTGATATGTTATCATTGCACATACAATGTTATGGTTCGCCACCATTTTCATATTGTATCGATTTAATATCGGGCCAATACAATATGACGGGCAACGAAACGTGTGACAAATGGTCGTTAATTGAAACGTGTGCGATCCCTGTAAAACATTGGTTGCCCGAGGCCAAAACATATACGATGCTAGTGATTATGAAAAATAATGTTTCGCAAACGATTAATCAAATGGCGATTAATATTTACGAAGTGAAACAAGGTTCACAGTTGAGCGTTATTGTTGTACCAGTTTCGTTTAGTTTAATAGCCGTGATATTAGTTGTTTTTGGTATAGCATATTATATTCAAAATAGAAATAGGTAAGTCAATTTTTTTTTTTGTGTTTTTAATTAAATTACAATATTTTCATTTAAAAATTTTTCCCAAAAATCAAGAATGATCGTTGAAGTGGCCGATTTTAATTTTGGTGATACACAATCGGTTGATATGGAGTATAAAACATTTGGCCAACGTTTAGTCGATAGTATACGCGATGTTATAAATCGTTCAAATGCAACACCAAAATGCCTTACCGGTGAATCGTCATCACTAAAATATGGCTCAATGACATAAAATCTAGAATACTATATTAATATACAATTACTACTAACAATAATAAATAGCGAGGAGATATTTTTTACTATTACTATATACATAAATATATTATATTTACTATTAATTATTTTATTTTAGTTATTATCATAATATTATCAAATATAGTTTTAAAAGAAAAACACAAACAAAAGAAAAGCAAAGAAAAGAGATAAGCAAAAAAATTTATTTACGTTAAATTCCAATTTCGCCAAAGAAATTATTAAAACAAAAAAAAAAAAAAATCTTCACATCCTAAAAAAATGTAATGTTGTTATGTATTTCTAAAATTGTTGTTACTTTTTTACAAAAAAAAAAAAACAAATTAATTTAAGTAAAATTAATTTATATTTTTTGTTTGTTTAAAAAAAAATTATATAATTTAGACGAAACCGCATTCGAACTAAATTCTTGGGACAGTAAATTGTTATAGAGCTTTATAAATTTTGAGGTTATGTTACATATTTTCATAATTTCATGCATCTTCCGAAAATATTAAAAGCCAACATATATAAAAATCCAACAAACATAATAATGTCAATTTTAGAACATAATTTAAATAGAATAATCAATAGTTTCAAAATAACGAAACATTTTTAAGCAAATTGTAGTTGTCACCAAACAAATGTCACAATTGCTAATAATAAATTTAAATTTAGAATCTCGGCAAAATGTATTAAGAATGCACAAAGAAATATTTTTTGCTTTTTGTTTTTATTCAATCAGATTATTACAAAAAAAAAAAAAAAAACTTATTTTCTTTTTTATAAATTCAATTGGAAAACAAAGAAAGTTGTGGATTGGTACTCGATCGAAATGCCCACAAAAAATTATAATGGCAAAAATTGCTTGCTTGCTTTACGATCGTGTATCTACTCCAAAATGTGTGCAATATAAATTTTAAACAATTTATGTTGACAATTGGTTTGAATGTGATATTAAAAATAAAGGAAAAATATTAAATTATAATATTTAAAGAATGTTTACTTATGCTGATTGTCAAAATCTTTTTTTTATTGCTCTGACAATCCTATTCCATCAAAGATCAAAAAGTTTGTTTTTTTTTTTGATTTGGAAAAACTTTAAATATCAAACTTTATCGAAATATCATACCTTTCCATGTTTGATATTTTTTTTTTTGCATTCATCATAGTTTTATGTATATTTCCGTCCTAATAATAATAATAATTATAAATAAAATATGAACTCCACAATTTATTTATAGTTTTATTATTCTTTTATAAATTTATAACTTTTAATAAAATTATAGAAATGTTAGCTAATTTAAAAAAATTAAAATGCTATACACTAAAATTAACCAACTATTTGGGTTTATCACTATAGTAATTTTTAAATTATACAATTTTTTTTACAATCAAAGTACAGTAGACTCGCGATAACGTGAACAAAATAAAGCCAAGCTGGTTCATGTGTGCGGGAGTTGTTTATTTTTAAATGAATTCTGAATTTTCCCAGTTTAAAGTGTGCTAGTATACCTCGCAGATATAAATGAAAGATTATTATCTTGTATAATTCAGATATTATTCTACACACATAATAACACTTTTGTTTGGCGTTTATTTATAAGCTTCTTAGTACTGCCCCTTCCTTCAAATTACGTAAAACTTGAATTTCATTTAAATCAACGCCGTTTTCTTCGGCCCATTGTGACTCTTCTTGTTCACAGATAATTTTCAGTTCTTTACTTTCCGTGTTTCTTTCACATTAAAACATTGTTTGTATGATTTTTTAAAACAAATAAAATATTTAATAAGATTTTACTTTTCTTTTACATATATATATTTAATTTCAATTCTACATTTTTTATTTTATTTCTTTTAGTTGTGGCATCACGTCCACTCACTCTGCTCTTTCAAATTCAATTGTTTTTTTTAATCTTATTTTTCGTTGTACCAAATTTCTTCCATTTGGCAACACGATTACATTCATAATAATAATGTACTAAAATTAGGATTTTTTTGTACACACAGTTTAAAAATATTGTAATAAAATTAACAAATAACTATTTCATTTTGGAGTGCTACACCATTGTAAAGCGTTATTAAAAATTTCAATTGCTTCCTTTGGTCGAATTTTTTCGTTTGGTTCAGGAATAATATCAATGTCATTGACGCTATCGCTGTCTTCTATATTTTTATAATTGATTTCAACTTGCACATCTGCATTCCATGCATTGAATTCAGAAAAAGCAATGCTACACAAACCTGAGGGTAAATGGTATGTAGAATTTCAATGGTTTGCTCGATTGCCGAATTAATTTCAACATTGCACTATTTTCTCAGAATGCTTAAAGGCACATCATCATCTGGATATTCCGCATCTTCAGCCAAACTTAGTAGGTTTTTCCAACATTTTTCTATTGTACTCTGCTCGAGTTTTATCCAAGCTGCATTTAAACAAAGAATAGCATCTTTAAGGTTCAATTTTTTTAGCGACTCCGATACATCAAGTTTATTAGCTATTATTGAGGCCAATAAACTAGTACGATAATAAAGTTTTGTAATTCTTATTACGTCTTGGTCAATGGGCTGAATGAGCGATGTGACATTTGCTGGCATAAACATTGTTGTTATGAGTCCATCGCTTGATTTTAGCTGGGTTTCGGGCGGATGAGACGAAGCATTATCCAACAGTAAAAGAGCTTTTAATGGCAACCCTTGACTTTTTAAAAATGTTCTTACCTTAATTGTAAAATGTTAATTTAAATTTATTGCGTATAAGAATTTTTTACCTGTGGTACAAAAGATTTATAGAACCAGTCCTTAAATATTGCAGCTATCATCCACGCAGTTTTTGAATGTTGATAATCAGCAGGACATTTGAAATTATTGAATGATCAGGGATTTTTTGATTTTCCAATTACAAACGGTCATAAGCCCATTTGCATTGGTGCATGCCAGAAAAGTAATTCGTTGTTTTTCACTTTTTCTTCCAGGCGTTTCTTTCAATGAAAAAACAAAAGTCTTTTCTGGCAAAAGTTTCCAGTATAAGCCGGTTTCATCTGCATTGTAAATTTGATTCACATCAAGTTCAGTTATTTTAAGTTGTAACTTTCTTTTAAAGGGTTCCACAAGCTCAAGTTGAGAGGGCAACTTTTCCCCTGTAATTTTGAGAAATCGCACACCAAAACGAACTTTGAAACGATGTAACCATCCATCACTTGCATTGAAAGGACTTTTGTATTCTTTTAATTTAGCATGTAAAAGTTTAGCCTTTTTCTTTTAACATATCGCCACTGACTGGAACATTTTTCCATTTTAGGAAATCCTGGTGGCTTAAGGGTTCTTCTGTTACCCGGTCCCATAAATTATTGTTTACAACCTTTAAAATTTTACCACCTTTCTTTACAATTGCACAAACAGTGGACTTAGCAACATTATATTTTCTTGCTAAATTTGTTCCACTGGCCCCTTTACGGAATTGTTCAATAATTTCACATTTTTTTTTTATTGTTAAAACTGTTCGTTTTTTATATTTACCGATTTTTTAAAAATTGAAATTTATCAATCACAGCACATAAACTTTAAACACACTTGTTAACAGCACGAAATATTTCCTCTTTCTGATGCATTTTCAAATCAAATTATAATAAAAGCAGAAATTGGGAATCCCCGAATTGTAAATTCTCGTATCCACTAAAAAAATAATAAATTTATTTTAAACTCACCCAACTCACACAAATGTGTTTTAAATTAGAATGTGAAAAATTGGTTTTACTATATAAGTGGTTCCATCTATTTGAAAAATAATTGGTATAACCTAAAGTATCAAAATTCATGTGGTAAAATAATATTTAATTGCAGTTACAAACCTAACAAAAAGTAAAACCAACGACAAAAATTAGTTCATGTTATCGAGATTTTTGTTTGTTCACATTACCGTTGTAGTACATATAAATAAAAAAAATGGTTCACTTTACCCGGAGTTCACAATATACGGAGTTCACGTTATCGCAAGTCTACTGTAATTTATAATTGGTCATGGAACCGGTATACAGAAAACTGTTGGCGGTGGAGCACGTGCAAAACCAAATAAAAGAAACTTGGCGTTTATTAAATATGAAGAGACTTTTTAACGTCTGTTCACTATGACGGTTGTCAGAAAATGAGAAATTTTATTAAAGTACTATATAGTATATACAGTATGTATTTATGAGTATGAATTATCTGTATATATATAGTTGACGCTCTCCAACACTCCTCCTTAATTCATGCTCTATTAATATAAATTTAAACTTCAAATTATTTAACTTGGAGATTGTCAAAGGTTTCGTTAATAAGTCTGCAATATTATCCTCGCTTGTGCAATACGTTATTGCGAGTGTCCATTTTCGATATTGTCTTTAATATGATGTGCCTTGATATCTATGTGCTTAGTCCGCATGTTGAGCTTTTCTTCATGAGCTATATGAATGCAGCTTTGGTTGTCTTCATAAATTACGGTTTCTGCCAATGCGATGAATTCGGCTTTTGTAGACGATTGTACAACGCAAGTTTGTTTACAGATATTTTCCATCACTTTTGATGACACGAATTCGAAGGTAATTTGTGACTTCCCCAAGGTTGTGTATGATAAAACGTTTTTTCAATCCATACAATGTGATGTATTTTCTTTGGTGACGTGAATGCTATCAATATGTCATCCACATATACGATTAAATATGTTGTGTCGTATTTATTTTTACATGTGTACAAGCATGCATCAAAGTAGCTTTGTTTCAGACCTAATGCGATTAATACGCTGTAAAGTGCCTGGTTCCATACTCTTGCCGATTGCTTAAGACCATTTAAGCTTTTATTGGGTAGACAGGATCCTCTTTTCCCTCTATTACGTAACCTTGTGGTCGTTTCTTGTGGCTAGATTCGAGTTTGAATAGCTAAATATTCTCATGTAAATAATGGTCATGAAACTTTCATATCCGTTTATCTTTATCTGTGGTTCAATTTTAAAAATTTCTTCAATTTCATCCAAACTTAAATTAATTAGTCAAAGTTTCAGTTTTTTTAAGAATTCAATCAATATCATTTCGGAAATTATATTTAAGCGCAATTTGTTGAAAATGAAAGGCGCGAAAAATAAGAAGAATTTCTTATAATTTTCAGAATTTGGTTTGTATTAGATATTTAGATATTTATTTTTAACTTTAAAATTATAATTTGCGTTTTGATTACTTTATCGGTATTAATGATCTTTTAAAAATGCTTTTTAGGACCTTGAAAATATACTAACAGTGAAAAAGTATGAAATAACCTATTTTTACAATTAATAACTCGAATAATGTGTGTTTGCAAAGTTAATAATGGCTTAACAGATACGAAATAGTCTTCGTCCCAACATGACAGGTGTTGAATTCTAATACATATAAACGCAGTTTTAGTTTCTTTTGGTGTTATTCTATATTGGTTTACAAAAAACTAACTAACTAATGACATGTATCTTAATATATATCGCAAAGTAATGATACAGTACTACATTGACTTGCACAAAGCCAAACTACGCATAGTTGACTTGCACAAGGCTAAATAAAGTTGAATTCAGTTGAAGTAGACAATGCAAATTTTAACACTCTCACCCATTGGTTCATTTCCACAATTCCTAAGCCGCTCAGGTTCATTTGGAACTTATATCATGTCAGTGGTTTTGTAAATGCATCCGCCAGCTGATCCATAATAATGCCGCCACGCCACAAGCCGCTGATGACAAATTGATGTTCTCGGTCGTTGGCGCATATTTTCGGCAACCGCGGCCGGGTGTTTTCGGCTAAACAAATACGACGAGCACGGGTACGCGTTGGATTGTCGACTAGGTAGCCCGTACTACGGACTTTATGCACAAACTTCTTGATACCGTTTGGTGTGAGTCCCGTGTTTTGACCAAATTTTGTACGACATTTTCTTGGGATTTCGAACCAATTGTCTTTGTTGTGGAAGTAAATTTCCAACATTTCCCACTTTTGTTGAAGCGTTAAGCGATTCATTTCGTCAACTAGAAATAATAAACTGTGTTTGTCAAAGAAAGAATGACATTAGTGTTGCCAGAGACAAACTAATCGATATGTCAAATTTAGACCGGTTACTGGGACACGCTATATAATATATATCTAATCCAGTTGAGCCTTTTAAATATTTGAAAATGCGCAATGAATATTTGACATGACCTTGAGTTGGTTTCTCTAAGTAACGACTGGCTAAACCTACAGCATAACTAATATCTGGGCGTGTACCAATTGCCAAATACATTAAACTTCCCACTGCTTCACGATACGGAAAATCTTCATTCTTCTCGTCGTTAACAAAATCACCAAGATTGCTGGTGTTTATGCCACATTACACTCATCCATATTGAAACGATTTAAAACTTTCTTAATATATGCTTCCTGATAAATGAGTATCGAACTGAAAAAAGCCTTGCTCCTCGTCAATGTAACCGCTGCATATCGATGTCCGGCGAGAGACTTACAATTTTCTTTTTCTTTTTTTTATTTGGGGTTAGGTTACCACATGCAATTGTGTTCTCACTAAGGAATCTTACTTGGGTATTTCGTTTTTTATTTTGTTTATTACTTCATTACAATCTATTAAATAGCCCGTTTCTTTGTTCTTGTTCGACTTCCTTTTTTTTCCTTGTTTTAAAATTATTATTTATTCCTCTGGACGATGAACACGCGTTCAGTTATATCACGTTTTTTTCTACTCTACTACTTTTTTTGTTACAAAATAATAATACAAGGTGCGTTCATATCACAAACAAAAAGAAAGGGTGCGTTCGTCAAATGAACGGACTATTTTTATTTATTTTTTTTTTACATTTGTATACCAAGAAAACAATTCAAATCGAACACCTTAACTTCAAAATGTTCCTGCAGGTCCAATATAATGTATTTCATCTCGGTTTCATCATAATATGCTATTAAACCATCATCCACATAAATCGCAATAATTGTTATACCGTTAAAATATCGCCGGTAGAAAATACTGCTAATAATTAATAGCGCAGGATTATGCATTTTACTGTTCTCCAGACACACAATAAACATAAACGCTAATTCTCCTTTTTTAAATTAATTTTAATTTTTTCACACAACAAAATGAAACACGTTTTTACTTTTTTTGAATTCAGCACCCAACCAACATTTTATTCTTTCTTGACAGCTACATTACAAAACTAAGGCTGTGTATTAAAATGAAAAATTATTATATTATTCAACACCTTCCCTTAATAATTATGGTTTAATGTTTTAATTAAAAAATGAAAAAATTTAATAAATCAAATAATTTTTAATGTTTTTTAAATGATACCTTACATCAATGTGCTTACTTTTTCGATTTATGCATGTTACCGTTTTCGTCACTTCCATGCCTAGAAATAATTCAGGATTTTCGGTTGATGTCTGTTCGGCTTCTTTATTTTGTTTTATTTCGTTTATGTATATACACAACAACAACTTTGTTAATCTTTATTTTATGATAATAAATTTATGTATACACAACAACAACACCGGTATATAAACACAATTGATAATTAATTTTATTCTAATTAATTAATTATACACTTGTTATAAATAATATATATTTTTATTTGACTTCTATTCGCTAATAATTGATATTTTTATGTTGAGCACTTCTTTACAATAAACTATTTGTGTTGACCACCTTTTTGATAAGAGAGTGACGTTTACCTTTGTCAAGATTATATAGACGTGGATATTTTCCAACCAGTACTAATATTGTAAACTTGTACCAAGTATAGCTTCCATAATAATACATTATGAAAACGTGTACCAAGTACTAATATTATGAATGAGTACTAAATTATGGGTTGGAGTCGACGCTATCTGGAACGCAATATGGATTGTGGATGTAGTTGATATTAAGATTGTGACATTGTAGTTAATATTCTCAACATGTCGCCCCCGTTGATGAACTGGGTGAATCAAGCAATGGAAGCCGACAAATTTTGGTGATTGGTCGCTTATATGTCCCTTTAGCTGTCTTAAGTGTTACTACACGGACGATTTGATCACGACCAGGATGTACATCAGTGACGCGTCCTAATGCCCATTGTCCTGGTGGTATATTGTCATCTTTTAATATAACTAAATCGCCGCTCTTAATGTTATTGGTTTTATATTGCCACCTTGATAGGCTATTCAAGGTGGTTAGGTATTCTGCTTGCCATCTTTTGGCAAAGTGTTGAAACATCTGCTGTGTCATTTGCCATCGCGATAGACGATTGACCTTTAGGTTTGTGAGATTTGGCTCCGGAATCATAGTAACTGGTTGCCCAATGCTGAAATGCGCCGGTGTTAGTGCCGTGATGTGATCCTCTGGCGATTCGCACAAGGGTCGAGAATTTAGTAGGGCTTCGACTTGTGTTAACAATGTGTATAACTCCTCGTATCTAAGACTTGATTGACCGAGCACGCGTCGTAAATGATACTTCGTTGACTTTACAGCTGCCTCACAAAGCCCATTGAAATGTGGTGATACTGGTGGCACAAAATGCCATTTCGTGCCATTGTTCATTGTTGTCCAGCTGATGATTTGCTTAGTTTCCCTTGATATTAGTTGTCGAAAATATTCTAGCTCTTTGGCGGCTCCTACGAAATTGGTGCCGTTGTCACTGTAAATATCTGTACAGATACCACGGCGATTTTGGAACCTTTTAAACGCTGCGATGAATGTATCCGAAGTCAAATCTGAAGCCAACTCTAGGTGCACGGCCTTAGTTGCCATACATGTGAATACAACCAGATAGCCCTTGTAGGTCGTAGCCTTTCGAGCCTTGCAGGTCTTCAGATTATACGGGCCAGCGTAATCTACGCTAGTCTGTAGAAATGCTTTTACTAAATTGACCCTTGGTGGTGGTAATTGATCCATTAATTGTTGCTGGGTAGTCTTCTTTTGACGGAAACATTTGATGCAACTATGTATGATGCGTCGAATCAAGTCCTTACACCTTAATATCGTAAATCGTTGCTTGATGATTGACATTAATAAGGTGGGACCTGCGTGTAGGTGCTCTTCGTGTGCTTCTTGTACTAGTTTAAATGCCAGAGCATGTCGACCTGATAATATTATGGAGTGCTTCAGGTCGTATTGGTTGCTTGTATGTTCCAGACGGCCACCTACTCGCAAAATACCGGAGTTATCTAAGAAAGGATTAAAAGATAAAATATCAGATTTCCTCAAAGGCAATCTTTCTTGTAAACACTTGATTTCTGTAGAAAAAGTTGTAAATTGAGCCTCTTTCACTATTAGTGTGAATGCTTCGTCTAAATCTGTTACAGTAAGTGGACCAATAACTTTGTTTTTGGAATTCTGTAAATTCTGTTTATAACATAGAATCCATGCAATGACCCGAATTGATTTTTTTACACTTGAAAACTTCTCAATTATTTTAGGAACTAGTGAATTTTCATTATTTGATTTTTCTGGTTCAACATTAAGGTGGTAACTGGATGGTGGTATCTTCGTATTTACTGTTCTTTTCGGTTGCTCTGGAGCTTGAATAGGTTCAAAATGTAGCCAGGCCGGCCCACTCCACCACATGGTATGGTTCAGAAGTTCGTCAGGTGTAACACCACGAGAGGCGCTATCTGCCGGGTTTTCCTTTGATGGTACGTAGGACCATTGTTGGACGTTTGTAGAGTCAAGTATTTCGGTAACTCGGTTGAGTACGAATACATTTCCCTTTCTCGGTGGATTTGCCAACCAAGCTAGGACCGTAGTGGAGTCAGACCATAATGATATTTTTAAGCAGCTTGTAAACTCCAGTGACTTTGTGACCAACGTTATCAGTCGAACCAGTAACAGCGCCGCACATAACTCGAGTCTTGCTGTTGTAGTGTACTTTATTGGTGCGACCTTGGTTTTCGCAATAATTAGGTTGGTCAATACTTTTCCATTTGAATTTAGCGTCCTAGCATAAATGACCGCGGCATAAGCAGCGTTTGATGCGTCGGCGAACCCACACAAGTGCAGTGTTGTGGTTGTATTTAGCCATCTCGGTATTTTGACCTTTTCAATTAAGCTTAATCTGCTCCGTGTGTCTATCCATTGTCTTGCAACATCCGGAGGAAGTTGGTCGTCCCAATCGAGTTTCAACAACCATAGGCGTTGAAATAGTATCTTTATACTAACCGTCAGTGGGGAAAGCCATCCCATTGGATCGTAAATGCGCGCGGCTTCGGATAACATGCTTCGTTTGGTCATTTTGGTTGACACTGGTAGTGACACATTGAAAGAAAAACTATCAGCTCGTGGGTCGAATTTCATGCCCAATAGCAGGATCATTTTATTTCCCTCGCTTACTTCACGGATTGAAATCTCTCTGTCGTTTTCGGGTATGTTTTCCAGTAACTTCACGTCATTGCTTGCCCACTTACGCAGATGGTACCCACCAAGTCTCAAAAGGGAATTCAGCTCGGCTTGTATTGATATAGCTTCTTCAATGGTGTTTGCTCCGGACATTAAGTCATCCATGTAAAAATCTTTGGTTAACACGCTTGCTGCGTTTGGATGCGTCTCAAAATGAAGCTGGGCCAATTTACTAAGCGATTGTGTTGCTATAAATGAAGCTGAAGCTGTGCCATAGGTATTGGTGAGGAGACGATAATGGTTTATCGGTAATGTCGGGGAGTCTCGCCAAACAATACGTAGGAATTGGTGTCGGTCTTCTCGATCCAAACTTGACGGAACATTTTTTCGATGTCCGCCGTGAACATGTAACGGTGTTTACGGAATCTAATCAGTATCTCTAATAGTGACTGTTGAACTGTCGGTCCGACCATCAAAGTTTCATTAAGAGATACACCCGATGTCGTTCTGGCTGAAGCGTCAAACACCACGCGCAACTTGGTAGTGGTGCTGGCTTCTTTGAATACAGGGTGATGTGGTAAATAATATTTCCTATTGTTTGATAGGTCGATTTGATCTGGTGGTATCAATTGCATATGACCGAGTTCTTTGTATTCCACCATGAATTTGGTGTAGTCCCTGTACAGTTCTGGGTTTTTTGTAAATTTCTGTTCAAGCGAGCTGAATCTTCTGAGCGCTTGGGTAAGTGAATCTCCTAACGTGGGTTTATTTGGTTTGAAAGGTAATGCGACGATAAATCGTCCTGACTCATCTATTTTTAACCTTTTATCGAATAGTTCCATACATTGTTTCTCCTCGTCAGTGTATTGTGTGACAGCTGGTATTTCTTCGGTTTCCCACAATTTCCTGAGTGATTGATCAATACAAATTTCTTGGTCGATGGTAAGGCAAGTTATGATTTCGTGGTGCTTCTCATGTGTTCGATTTACTCCTCCTATAATCCATCCTAGTTTTGTATTGAGCGCAACAGGCTTTTCTATTGTTTCGGCTATCTGGCCATCGGATATTAGCATTAAAAACCTATCACATCCAATCAAAAGATCTATGCCGCCGGGTATATGAAAATCGGGGTCGGCTAGCGGTAGCTGGTTCAGATATGATAATTTATCGCGGTCAATAACGTGCGATGGAAGGTTTGAAGTAATTTTGGATATTACATATGTATTGAGATCGATGTTGAACTGGGGATTGAATCTTGATCTCATCATCAATGAGCATACTCCTCTTACTCTACCAGCATTTCCACCGTTTAAGGTATTAATTTGAAACCTTGCATTGGATCTTGAAAGACTAAGCCGCCTTGCAAGATTTTCGGTTATGTAGGACCTTGTTGAGGTGGAGTCTAACAGGGCTCGACAGGATTGCCATATTCCAAATCTGTCACGAATTTCAACCAGAGCAGTTGGTAACAATGCATCAGCACTCTCGTTTGAATTTGATGAATGTAAATTAGCAACGACATTAGAATTAATGGGTTCAGGTTCTTCGGACAATGCAAGTGTAGTGCTTACACTTGTGCTGGTAGTTGATTTCGGTTTCGACGACATATTAGTGGTATTTTGCTCTATATGGACCAGTGTATGGTGCCTTCTTCTACACTGATGGCATCGCCCCTTTGTTCTACAGTCGTATACGCTATGTCCTTCCGCTAGGCAGTTATAACACCTGGAACTCTTCTGCACGTATTGCCTACGTTGCTCTAAGCTCATTTGTAAAAATTTAGCACAATCGCTAAAACGGTGGTGTTGCTCGGTGCACAATGAGCAATTTGGAGGTGGCTTTTGATCTGTGAGAAAGCTTTTCACTTGTGCACTATACTTGCTATGAATTTTGTTGGTTTGCTGCTTGAAGCCTTCCAGAGCGTGCATCCTCTTGTTTAAAAACCCTAATAACTCCTGCATTGTCGGGAAATCCTTTTCCGATGATTCTTGTCGCCATAGCTGCAGTGTGGCCTCGTCTAATTTCCTTTCAGCTAAATAAACCAACCAACAATCTCTTGTCTCTGCACTTGGCCCAAGTGTTTTTAGGCCACGAATAACCTCGTCACACACATCGTGCAGTTGGCTTACTGTTTCAGTTGATGGCTTGGTAATTTGAGGTTGCTGCAGGTATGTCTCAATGAACTCGTTGACTATGCTGCGCTTCCGATCGTATCGTTTTGCCAATCTCTGAAGGGCTTCGATGTAACTAGCATCTTCTACTTGGAAATGTCGAATTAATGCTTCTGCTGGACCACGTAGTTGACCTTTCAAATATTTGAATTTCTGTGCTGGCGAAAGGTTTTGATTTTCATGCACGGTGGCCGTGAATAAATCATAGAATGATTGCCAATCTCGTGCTTTACCGTCGAATGTTGGTAATGTTAAACGTGGTAATTTGAAGTCCCCCAAAATTCCATGGACGGATGAATTTAACGCGGTATCGTTTAGTGCGCAACTTGGACCTTTATTCTCTCTCATGCATCTCTGCAGGATTGATACACAAAGATAATAATTATCATCAATTGCATCGATGTCGGATTGAGCTCCGGGATCAAGGGTGAAAATCTCATCTTCGAGACTTACAAACGCTTTATAATGATCTTTTAGTTTCTCTAGCCGTGTATGCATCTCGTCATACGGCGTAGTATCCTTGCACATCTTAGCATATATGGTCAACTTAGTTATTTGGCCTTTTACTATAGACCGTCTTTTTAATAAAGCCTCCATGATGTATTTTGACGATTGGTATACAATAGACCAATTAGCTAAATGTCCGATAGGCACTTAATATTGTTAGTATCCAGGAAATTTCTCGAACAATAGGCCGTCCGCGTGGCAATGATTCTGGTAATCCTCCACTTGGTCCAATTGTCGGTATTATATTTTCTGGATCCGGCTCGAAGGACCAAATGTGCGGCGTCTTTATTTTGTTTTATTTCGTTTATGTATATACACAACAACAACTTTGTTAATCTTTATTTTATGATAATAAATTTATGTATACACAACAACAACACCGGTATATAAACACAATTGATAATTAATTTTATTCTAATTAATTAATTATACACTTGTTATAAATAATATATATTTTTATTTGACTTCTATTCGCTAATAATTGATATTTTTATGTTGAGCACTTCTTTACAATAAACTATTTGTGTTGACCACCTTTTTGATAAGAGAGTGACGTTTACCTTTGTCCACGTTTACCAGACGTGGATATGTTCCAACCAGTACTAATATTGTAAACTTGTACCAAGTATAGCTTCCATAATAATACATTATGAAAACGTGTACCAAGTACTAATATTATGAATGAGTACTAAATTATGGGTTGGAGTCGACGCTATCTGGAACGCAATATGGATTGTGGATGTAGTTGATATTAAGATTGTGACATTGTAGTTAATATTCTCAACAATTTTTTTATTAATCTCATTGATGAATAGTGTTCTTATTTCATCTCGGTCTTGTATTTTGGTTTGTGAAATGGAATTTTCAATATTTAATAAATGTCTATTGCACTCTTTGATGTTTTCCACTGGATTTATGCAGTGTTTTAAACCTTTTTCCAATAGTTTTGTTTCTTTATTGTTGAATTCAATATCCGTGTAGTTTGCAACTCTATTGTTAAATGTATGTGTATTTAGATGATTCTTATGATTAATTTCACTATTACTTATAGATTGTGTTGTTATGGTTTTCTTTAACTTCAATTTTTTTAATTTATTATTTATTATGTATCTTTTCTGGTTAATTTCTTTGTTGACCTTACTTTTCACTGTTTCGATTATTTCACTGTATTCTATATAATGGTAGCTTTTTGATAGTTTTAACTGTGCATTATAAACTTTAATATTTAGGCTATTGATTTTTGAGTATAGCTCTTTGATTACTTTATTTAACCACATAACTTGCGCCTTTTGTTTTATTGTTTGTGCAGCTGTTGACATACTGTTTGTTTCTTTTTTTATTTTTAAATTATTGGGCTTAGTATTAACTTCCTTTACGTTTGTTAAATTGGAATAGATATTAGAACTATTCTTTAAATTGAAATTATAATTTATTTTAACAGTAGAGGAGTCAAAATCTTGTGGGAATACTTGAAAACTCTGTAATTCACGTATATCTAAAAATATATCATCAACCTTTGTCGTTTCTTTATTAATTACCGAACTTGTAGGCAAAGATTGTGAAACGGTACGTAACTATCAGGCACAGTATTTAATATATTTTTATTATTACTCACGGTTTTATTTTTATTTTGCAAAGAAATTGCGTCGCTTCGTTCAGATCTTGTCACACTCCTGCTCCTCAATTTTACAAATTCTTCCCTTTCATTATCCTGATCTTCTTGTTTCATCAATAATTCTCAATTTATTACTTTATTTTTTTAATTTATTCGGCGCCAGATGAATTCATTTGGTATGTTGATCTGTTTTTCGTTGTTTTAATATGAAGCAGCTTTCGTGGAATCGTTGATTCTACGCAAGATTGATGCACACGTGGCGATGATAACCGTTCGAAAGACCCGTTGAAGCTTTCGTGGACTCGTTGATTTTTTTTTTTTTTTTTTGACGATCTTTTAATGGTTCTTGGTTTTACTCGATATGGCGAATAATTCCGCTGATTTTTTTTTTATGCGTACGCCAATGTATAAAATTATGAGTAATGGAGGATTTTGTACGTATTTATATGCTGTTCGATATAATATTTGTACTTTTGGACTTTTTGTTTTGTAAGTACTGTATAATGTGCACGCACATGTGTACTTAGTACGATTTCATACAGCTACAATTAGTGTAATAAAAACACCGTCAGTTTACACCTGCTGATTTATAGTACCAATGTTTTTTTTTTTTTTGGTTTAACTTTAGATTAAATCAGTATTCGGATGCATTTATTGCTTAATAATCGAAATAACTAACACACTTTCTTTTGGATACACTTTAACTTTTGTTATACAATACTATTTCTTTCCGCTGTCACCAAATGTTGTATACTACTTATAGTTAACGTGTACTGTGTTTTTATTTCTATGTTATACAGATGATCTGGTATCTTTTTAAATCAAACGCTCTTGTCAAGTTCTGTTACAATACTAAAAATCATATTTTATTATCATTTTATAATTTGAATACAATACATGTATACTTTATATTATTATTATTATATCTGAATTTAGGCGATTGTATTAAGGTGAGTTTGTTAGGGAACCAGCTGGGTTGTGGTCTCTACAATCCCCAAGCCGACAACAGGTGGATAATTTCCGCTCCCGATAATGTTGAGTATGCGTTCTCCACTCACGAATGGCGTGCCACCACTTTTACGCGACAAAACACAATGTTATTAAATGAATCAATTATAATTAAAACTCTATCGCTCTTATACGAGTTTTACTTTTATTTCATATAAAAATGTTTTTATAATTTGCTTATTTATCTGTTACAATTTTACACAGAGACTTTTTACTATATATATTTTTCCAACAACGATTAGCGTGCTATCGCTTACATGCCTTCTCGACTACTCTACTTTTTTCTTAATGCCTACGTGCAATTTTTGATTTTTTTGTTTTTTTTTTTTTTTCAATTCGCCAAACCTCGTTCATGCGTACGTTTGCCCAATAAGCCGCGCGTGGTACAAAACAAACCACCAATACTACGTAACGACAACGACCCAACGCCACACACTCCCCTCCCAGTGGAAAACGCAGTGCAGACACGAAATTAATGAGTGAAACGCAGTGGACGTTTAATACTACGCCCTGTTCTTGTCACCGCAGGGCCTTGAATGACGTTTGTGGGAAAATGGACCTTATGTTTGTTTTGCTCAGCTTCAGTTAAAATCTGCGGAATCTCCAAGTTCGCATTCGAATTAGGTGCTGACGCATTTCGCAAATTTATTTGATCCGAATCCGCCTCTAAACCCTCCTCGAAACAAGGTTTAACACGATCTATTGATACCCTTTTCAGCTTGCCGTTAACGATAATGTCGAAGAATTTCTCCGCCCGGCTACAAACCAAATGAGGGCCCGTATACGGTGGCTGTAAGGCACTCCGTAATGCGTCCGTTCTGAGGAAGACGTGTTTACAGTTACCTAGCCTTTGGCTAACAAAAGTTTTCTCTGTACTGTGTCATGCTGCAGTGATTGGCCTTAACTCGTCGAATTGCCTCCTAAGATCTTTAACAAACTCGTACTGTGGTATGAACTTTGCATTATGCTCAAAAAATTGACCTGGTACCTGCACCGTACATCCGTAGACTAGCTCTGACGTTGTCGCTTCTAGCTCGTCTCGATAAGTTGTTCTCAGTCCCAACAGTACTAAGGGCAATATTTTTGACCAATCCGTTCTACCGTGGGACATGATCGCTGCTTTTAGCGTCCTGTGCCAACGCTCTACCATGCCATTACACTTGGGATTATATCCCGTCGTTCGCCTTCGTTCAAAACCTAATAAGTTTGGCAGTTCGTTGAATAACAACGATTCAAACTGTGCGCCTTGGTCTGTTACTATAAATGCGGGAACCCCAAAACGTGCAATCCAATTTGAAAATAAAACAAATGCCACCGTGGGTGCTGTTATGTCTGGGACCGGAACGGCCTCTGCCCAACGCGTATACCGGTCAATCATCGTAACGCAGTATCGATTCCCATCAGAAATGGGTAATGGCCCTATAATGTCCATGTGAACTTCACTGAAACGTTTTGATGTACTTTCGAAAAACCCTAATGCGGATTTAGTATGTCGCGAGACTTTAGCTTTTTGACAAGAAACACATGACTGTGCGAAGATTCTAACGTCTTTCCTAACCGACGGCCACACCACATGTTCAGTGAGCAATCTCACTGACGCTCTGACTCCCGGGTGTGCCACGTTATGAAATGTGTCGAAAACTTGTTTTCGCAGACCAACAGGAATGAATGGTCTTGGTTTATTCGTCGACATATCGCAATACAAGGATTTATCGGAACTAAACTGCGTTGGGAATTTACGAAGATCTAATGCTGAACTACTACTACGAATCAACTCAGACAGTTCTTGATCAGTGCTCTGCAAGTCTGCAATCAACGAGTAATCTACGGATTCGGAAATATTGATCTGATCTACTCGCGAGAGCGCATCGGCAACCACATTATTTGCACCAGACACATGCTGCCAGTCGGTGGTGAACTGACTTAAATAGTCTAGCTGTCTACATTGCCTCGGTGTTGCTTTCTCTAAATTTTGTTTGTAAGCGAATATTAACGGCTTGTGATCCGTATATAGAACAAATGATCGCCCCTCCAATAAATATTTAAAATGCCTGACGCCTAAATAGGCAGCTAACAGCTCTCGATCGTAAGCGCTGTACTTGCGTTGAGCCGGTGTTAATCGAACCGAAAAAAAACCTAATGGCTGCCAACTCTGTTCAACCCACTGCTGTACAACAGCACCGACTGCGGTATCTGAGGCATCCACCATTATTGCAATACGTGCTGTCATAAGAGGATGTGCTAAACTGGTGGCTTCGGACAATTTCGCTTTACATACCTCGAATGCTTCGATTGCGCGTTCGGTCCATGCGACGCGAACTTTGCTATTCTTCCGATAGCCCTTTAAGAAATCGTTTAATATTGCCTGATCCTGTGCCGCAGCCGGAATGAATCTACGGTAAAAATTGATCATTCCCAGAAATCGTTTCAACTGCTGCACCGTTACTGGGCGTTCGTACTGAGAAATGGCCAGAACTCGTTCTGGGCAGGGCAAAATACCGGTAGTGGTTACCTTATGACCCAGAAATCGTACCTCGTGCTTTAAGAAAACACACTTGTCTACATTGATAATCAACCCGTACTTCGCCAATCGCTGAAACATAACCGATAAGTGGTTCAAATGCTCGTCCATTGATTTGGACGCAATAAGAATATCATCCAGATACGTAAAACAAAAAGGAAGCCCCGATAGCACTGAATTAATGAGACGCTGAAATGACTGAGCAGCGTTGCGCAGTCCAAAGGTCATCCTACAGAATTCATACAACCCAAAAGGAGTTGATATAGCGGTTTTGGGAACGTCCTGTGGCTCAATAGGGATCTGATGATATGCACGGATCAAATCTAGCGTAGAAAAAATAGAACAGCCTGCTAGTTGGAAGGAGAAATTCTGCAAGTGTGGTATCGGGTAGCGATCCGGCACTGTAACATTATTCAGTGCGCGATAGTCGCCACAGGGTCGCCATTCGCCGTTCTTTTTCTGCACCAAGTGCAGTGGACTTGACCAGGCGCTACTGCTAGGACGACAAATACCTTGTGCTACCATAGCCTCGAAGTAGGCTTTTGAGATCTGCAACTTATCCGGGGCTAAACGCCGTACTTTGCATGAAACGGGTGGACCTTTAGTAACTAAACAATGTGTTACATTATGTTTGGTATGAACATTGGCAAAATTTTCCCGAGTGATGGCCTCAAATTTCATTAATAGGTTCGAGATATCCGGGTCGATCGCAGTTTTATTCAAGACAGACAATGCTAGGACTTGGCTAGCCGTAAGTGCACCAATAACAAACAAGGATGTCAATGGGTCAATAACCCGACGTTGTTTAATATCCATGATCAGCCCGGTACTACGCAGAAAGTCCTCGCCCAAAATAGGCATCGTTACGTCAGCTACAATGAAAGTCCAGGTAAAAATGCGTCTCAAACCGATGTTGAGGTTAAGTGTGCGTGTGCCAAATGCCTTAATGGGTGTACCATTAGCGGCGTATATGTTGAACTCGGCCTTAACCTCGGACTCCTTATTAAACTAGGCTGGTATTACCGATATATCGGCCCCGGTATCAATTAAAAAGGTTTGATTGGTGTTTTTTTCTTTTATGCTAAGACGACTAGCTTCTGCCTCAACCGAACATGCCGTCAAAAGTGGTTGGGCGATTAATTTTTTGAGGCGATAGGTTCATCAGACCCACCGGCAAAAGACCGATGATGCTTGCATCCTGACACACATTTTGTCGCTCGATACTTAAAGCGCCGATGGTAAAAACACTCATCCTTATCCCGACTGGGCTCGCGTGAGTTAGGACGATAACGACCTCTGGAAGGACTACGAGACGGCCTCTGGCCACTCATTATTGCTGACACTTGTTTGAGAATACGAGATTCGAATTCTTCCCATTTTTTTTCGACGCTAGAGGAATTATTTACGTCCCCAGATCCTACGGGAGTTAACTCCTTACTAGGATTATTGACTGAACCTATTGAACACAACTGCTGCTGAGATAATGTCTCGATAAGATTGTCTGCTCTCTCAGCAAGCACAGATAATGCCAAATCGTTCTCAAAAGGTGACAACACTAACTGTACCTGAGGTGGAAGACGTTGCATCCAAAGCTGACGAAGAGATACGTCGTCAAACCTACCGGCCGCATTTAATCGAAATTTCGCGAGCAACTGCGAAGGTTTTGAGTCGCCCAAAGACAACCCATGCAATAAATTATGCAGCTTAGCTTTGTCCGATTCCCCCAAGACTTTAATAACCTCCTGCTTGAACGTGGAATAAGGGTTATTTCCTTTGCTGCCCATAATGAGGCCAGCAAATTGGTCATGCAACCGCGCGTCAAGTGCACTGACGGCATGAGAATATTTTGTGGCTTCACGCGTTATGTTGGCAATCATGAACTGTTGTTCCAAGATTTCGAACCACCCGCATGGGTTCTGCGTATAAAGTGGTTGCGGAGCTTTAAATGAGATATGCGCCACCTGGGTTCCCAACTTTACATCCCTACAAGGGGTCGCAGTGTCGTCGCATGGATTACTTGTAATTGGGTGCTCGGTCTCAAAATAGGTATACTATTTTCACCCGAATCACGCACCTGTGCTAAACGCGCGTCAACCAACTGCTGTACCTTCGAGCTAACTATATCGTTTAACTGTGCCATGGTGACAGTAATTGTGTCGGTGCCTACACTTTCGGCCCCACTCGCCGCTGCATCACCTGGAAGGTGTGCGCCTACGTCTGCCGGGTCGTTGCCAGATACCGTTAAACGCGTAAAAAAACACAAAAATAAAAATAAAATTGAAATTACGAATAATATGACGGCAATCATTGGACACACGGTGCACTTGAACTTGGACACAAATCGAGAAAAATCAACAATAAATCAAATTGCACTTACAATTTTCTGCTTTCTTAAATTAACTGCTGCTGAAAGGATATGTCCTGGTTAAATCTGCTTTCGTATACGATCAATGATCACGCGCGCCAACAAGTCGGTCTGAGGTTATGTCTCACACGTGGTAATGTTTTATGATGAAACCCGAATTATACGGAAACTATTCGCCCCAAAAGATCACGTCGGGGTCACCAATGTTAGGGATCCGGCTGGGTTGTGGTCTCTACAATCCCCAAGCCGACAACAGGTGGATAATTTCCGCTCCCGATAATGTTGAGTATGCGTTCTCCACTCACGAATGGCGTGCCACCACTTTTACGCGACAAAAAACAATGTTATTAAATGAATCAATTATAATTAAAACTCTATCGCTCTTATACGAGTTTTACTTTTATTTCATATAAAAATGTTTTTATAATTTGCTTATTTATCTGTTACAATTTTACACAGAGACTTTTTATTATATATATTTTTCCAACAACGATTAGCGTGCTATCGCTTACATGCCTTCTCGACTACTCTACTTTTTTCTTAATGTCTACGTGCAATTTTTGATTTTTTTGTTTTCTTTTTTTTTTCAATTCGCCAAACCTCGTTCATGCGTACGTTTGCCCAATAAGCCGCGCGTGGTACAAAACAAACCACCAATACTACGTAACGACAACGACCCAACGCCACAAGTTTGCAATTCATACAACAACATAATCGTAAAATCCTCGATTTTCTTTTTTTAAATTTTTATCCTTTTTTTAAATATTTGAACCTGCGTTTTTCATTCCCATCCTGTTATATCGGGCGGTTCCGGTACAACGTATCCCTTTCTTGGAGAGTAAGGCCATCATCTTGTAGCTTGTAAAAAAATTATCAATATACACCTCGTGTTCTGTTGGCTCAGGAATAGCTTCAATCATATTCAACACAACTCTTTCGCCTAGTCCAGATAGTTATTGACATTTGTGACTTTTTGGATCTTCACTTCGTTTTTTTCCTTGATAAATGGTATAATACTAACTTTTTACACAATCCAATCCTCCATCATTACCTAGTACATTATTTTAGTACTTTATAATTCACATAATTTAAGATGGGTTCACAACTTTAGTACATTATTTTGTATAACTTAAACTTGTATCACACAACACGAGTTCACATTTCCGATTGACTTTTTTATTATTTTAATCTTTGATTATCAATCATAATATTTGCCATCGGTGTCTTTTTTTATTTTATTTATTAACTTGTATTTTATCTTTTTGTAATTTTTATTGGTTTTATTTCTTTTGATCACTTTTAATTACTTTTTTTAAATCACTTCCCGTCAAACAAAGCTTTGCGTTTACGTAACACTAGTGAAGTGTATTGTTCATACAGTCATACCCCGCCTAACGCTTGTAATTGGTTCCGAGAAATCGCGACGTTAGGCGAAACAACGTTATAAGGGGCAAAGGAATTTTAATCATTTTATTTCATGATAAAACAGTAAAAGAAATGATTTTTTATGACAAAAATATATTTAGCAATAAATTCATTGTCAAATATGAAAAATATCACATTAAAATTATCAATTCAGTTCAAATTAAATACATTATGTAAAATAATAATATTTCAGTAGGTAAATATAATACATATGTAAATTAAATAAAAATAAGGTTATACAATTTGTATCACATAAAATAATATGTAGCTGCACATAAATCCACATAACATCGATCAACTTTTTTTTACAGAAACATGTAGTTTTTAATCCGATTCAGAAGAGTCCAAACTAACATAATTTTCCTTTTCACCAGTTGAACAATATTTATGAAGTGTAATTTGTTTTTTTTCTGGTGGCACTGACTTCGATGATCCAACGCTAACTTGTTGCACTGATTTTCTTTTTTGACTAGTTGAAAAAAAATTATCTAATGTGACTTGAATTGCAGGTTTTTTTAATTTTTTATACAGCTCTCTATAACAAAGGACTGCATTTTCGATTCCTCGATTAGCGATGCTTTGACGCTCTACGTTAACGTCGTGCTCTGAAAAAATATCTTTGGCTTTATCCAAATAATCTAATGCTTCCTTAATTTTATCAGAGCTAATCTCTGTTTGCACTACCTCGTTCGATGCATCAGTCTCGTCGTCTAGGATATCTTGCTTTATATTAACTAATTCTTCGTTTGTTAATTCTTTATCATGTGAGTCAATCAAATCTTGAATATCGCTTGTGTTTAGATCTTCAAAACCTAGCTGTTTCCCCATTGTTACAATATCAACTTGAATTTCCGGTGTAGTCTGTTCTGATTCCTCAGAATTTTTTGTGCATTCGATCCACAATTTCTTCCAACATCCGTTTAAACAGTTTGCTGATAC
Source organism: Tipula confusa (assembly GCA_963556175.1). Classification (NCBI taxonomy): domain Eukaryota; kingdom Metazoa; phylum Arthropoda; class Insecta; order Diptera; family Tipulidae; genus Tipula; species Tipula confusa. Next base: position 161,966,763 of record OY744476.1, read on the forward strand.
GTCTTTCCATGCTAGCTCAATAATTTTAATAGCGTCTAATATATTATGATCCTTCCAAAACTGAACTATTGACTTCCCTGGAACACCTTCTGTCGCGGTCAATGCCAGGTAAAATGTGCGTTTTAAGTAGTAATGCTTAAACATTGCTATAGGTATTTGGTCCATTGGCTGCAACAACTATGTTGTGTTGGGTGGGAGGAATATGACTTTAATATTTCCATTTGATTCTAAATCATTTGGATGCCCAGGTGCATTATCCAATACTAACTTTACAATATTTACAATAGTAAATGCTTTACTTGATAAATTATTTTCATTGCAATATTTTGTTACCGCTGGCACAAAATATTCCTTGAACCATTCCTGAAATAAGGATTTTGTCACCCAGGCCTTCTTATTCGCCTTCCATAACACTGGTAATTTCTGCTTTTCAATATTTTTGAGCGCTCTGGGATTCGCAGATCTATAAACCAACATTGGCTTCAATTTAAAATCACCTGCTACGTTACCGCCCAACAATAACGTAATCCTGTCCTTAGCCGCTTTGTGCCCTGGCATCGATTTTTCTGTTTCGGAAATAAAAGATCTTGATGGCATTTTCTTCCAAAACAAACCCGTCTCATCCACATTGAATACTTGTTGAGCTGTATAACCACCATCTTCTACAATTGCCTTAAATTTGCGTAAGTATTCAGATGCAGCTTCTGTATCGGAACTTGCTGCTTCTCCCATCAATTTTACATTATGGATTCCTGATCGTTTCTTGAAACGGTCGAACCAACCACGGCTGGCAGCAAACGTTTCAGATGTTGATGACTCACCACCGCTATTTTTTAAATCGTTGTATAATTTTAACGCCTTTTGTTGAATGAGAATTTGACTTAAATTAATGAAACATTAATGCAGCATTAACGAAACATGATTAAAGCAGCATAAACGTTACATAATTAGAGCAGTATAAATTTTACTTAATTAAAGCGTTACATAAATATAATATATGAATATACATGTATATTCATATATTATATTTATCGATAGTTATTAAAAACTCTGTTTTTTTGTATCACAATCTTTAATTTTTTATATCACATTATTTTATAAATCAAATATAAATCAATTATAGATAACTTAGCAGATAACAAAAATATATCATAATTTTACAAATTTGATTTTCTTACGCGATCTTTCGCATACTGAAACCACCGTTTAATAACATTTACCACTTCAACTGTTTTACAGGTCGGAAATTTCTTAATTGCACATTCTAAAAATTATATAATATTTTATTAATACAAATTTTGTAAAATTTATGTAAATATTTTACCTTGAATCAAATGCATAATGTGATATTTCTCTACAGCAATATTGTCGTGACGACCAAACCATGAAAAACGTGACGCTGCATTGTCACTAATTATTGCTCGTAAGCAACCCCGAACAAATCGGTCTAAACTTTGGTCAGACACGTTGTTGAAATGTTTTATCTATAATAATTAAAATTTAAAATAAAATTGAAAATGCATTTTTGTAAGTGTTTAGTTTTTACCATCAGTTTTTCTTTGGGTTTATTATCTTTCACATCATTTTCCAGATCCTTAAAATCACCAAATGTTGTTGCTGGAATTCGGAATACTGAAGCTTCGTTTTCAGACTCATCAGCATTGTACAATTTCGAACGTTGTTCTCGCCGCAATAATTTTACTTCACGTAGTAAAACTCGCATCATATTGCCTAAATCGTTTAGTACTTTAAATACGTCGGTTATTGAGGGGGTCGGTGGTGGTACTGTATTTGAGCTTGTTAGTGTAGTAGGCTGTTTATTTCTTTCATATGGCTTATAATGAAATTTTTTCTGAGAGGCTGGTAGTTGTGTGCTTGTGGACGGATTGATATTGTCATCGACACTCAAAAAATTTGCGTAGTTTGCTTCCACGTCTGACTGGAAAAGTTCCGTATTAAAAAAATCGTTACTGCCAGGTCCTGCCATTTTATTCCAGGTGCTGCAAATATATATAAACTAAATTCGAGTTTGTAGCAATTTTCATAATTTTACTATCAATTTCTGAAACTTTGAAACAATGTAAGTGGGTAGACGTTTCTTCCTTTAGAGAATCTATCGAATAAATTCCCACATTATTAGATTCTATCGGATAATTAAAAAAATTTCCTATATTTTTTAGAACAGATCCGTAGATGTGCTGGTTTTGAATAGCGTGTATCTTTATTATTTGTTTTTTTACCATACAAAAATTGTTCGGAAATGAGGAAGATAAGTCAAAAGGAATAAACATGTTTTCTTCTGGATTGGATAGCAATTCATCCATTTGATTAATTTTGTTAACAATCTGTTGCAATGGAAAAGAGCCTTTTTTAACCATTTTTTTAATTTTCTGTAGGTAATTCTCAAATTTAAAAGCACTATACCCATCTAAGCTGCCATACAACTTGGCGTCTTCTGATAAATGAAGAAGCATATGAACGTTATATGAGGTATTTTCAATGCCAAATAAAATAGTGAAAACCTTGACAAACTCTGATAACATGTCCGCTGCACATGTATTATTATGTTTATAATTTTCAGGATGACACAATATTCGAATCCCACAAACCAGAAGCAGAAAATGTCGTATTGCTTTTAAATTAACATTGATAGCTTGTATAGCATTGTCTTTTAAAGAAAACGATTTCCGCTTAACTTTGGTATGTAAATAAAGTAGCTGTCTTGTAACACCTAATAATGCACAATGCATATAATCGATCGGGAAATTAGTGACACATCCAATATCCAATGACTCCAATATACTATCTTTTATGTGATGTTCTTTGTGAAGTTTTTCTTTAAAACCTATGTTAGTTCTAAGGGTGTTTTCAGTTCCTGGAAAACATACTTTATGGCACAAGTAATTTCCTTTAATCGTGCATTTTGTACAGCTATGGTAGCCGGAATGCGATTTTACCCCTAAAAAAATTACATTGATAAGTAAAACTAAATAACTAAATGAGGTTTAGCCATTTTGAAATGTAGCTCGTGGCGTTGGGATCCTTCCAGCATCAAAGCAGTGATAGCTGCGCTGATAACAGTGGTATAAGTTGAAGGTGCATCAGGTAGGTTGGCATTACGGGATCGATTTGATTTAAAAACGCATCCAATGGTGTGTAACCATAAGTGGAAACCGGGACAACTGCTAATCGAGTACGGTGATCGTACGCACAGTCCCATATCTGTTAGGTAACAGTGATATGAATATGCGTTTTTTAGTTCTTGTCCTTTGCTTTCTAGCAAACTCCGATGGAACGCAGCGTCGTATTGCTTTTAAATTAACATTGATAGCTTGTATAGCATTGTCTTTTAAAGAAAACGATTTCCGCTTAACTTTGGTATGTAAATAAAGTAGCTGTCTTGTAACACCTAATAATGCACAATGCATATAATCGATCGGGAAATTAGTGACACATCCAATATCCAATGACTCCAATATACTATCTTTTATGTGATGTTCTTTGTGAAGTTTTTCTTTAAAACCTATGTTAGTTCTAAGGGTGTTTTCAGTTCCTGGAAAACATACTTTATGGCACAAGTAATTTCCTTTAATCGTGCATTTTGTACAGCTATGGTAGCCGGAATGCGATTTTACCCCTAAAAAAATTACATTGATAAGTAAAACTAAATAACTAAATGAGGTTTAGCCATTTTGAAATGTAGCTCGTGGCGTTGGGATCCTTCCAGCATCAAAGCAGTGATAGCTGCGCTGATAACAATGGTATAAGTTGAAGGTGCATCAGGTAGGTTGGCATTACGGGATCGATTTGATTTAAAAACGCATCCAATGGTGTGTAACCATAAGTGGAAACCGGGACAACTGCTAATCGAGTACGGTGATCGTACGCACAGTCCCATATCTGTTAGGTAACAGTGATATGAATATGCGTTTTTTAGTTCTTGTCCTTTGCTTTCTAGCAAACTCCGATGGAACGCAGCGTCGTATTGCTTTTAAATTAACATTGATAGCTTGTATAGCATTGTCTTTTAAAGAAAACGATTTCCGCTTAACTTTGGTATGTAAATAAAGTAGCTGTCTTGTAACACCTAATAATGCACAATGCATATAATCGATCGGGAAATTAGTGACACATCCAATATCCAATGACTCCAATATACTATCTTTTATGTGATGTTCTTTGTGAAGTTTTTCTTTAAAACCTATGTTAGTTCTAAGGGTGTTTTCAGTTCCTGGAAAACATACTTTATGGCACAAGTAATTTCCTTTAATCGTGCATTTTGTACAGCTATGGTAGCCGGAATGCGATTTTACCCCTAAAAAAATTACATTGATAAGTAAAACTAAATAACTAAATGAGGTTTAGCCATTTTGAAATGTAGCTCGTGGCGTTGGGATCCTTCCAGCATCAAAGCAGTGATAGCTGCGCTGATAACAATGGTATAAGTTGAAGGTGCATCAGGTAGGTTGGCATTACGGGATCGATTTGATTTAAAAACGCATCCAATGGTGTGTAACCATAAGTGGAAACCGGGACAACTGCTAATCGAGTACGGTGATCGTACGCACAGTCCCATATCTGTTAGGTAACAGTGATATGAATATGCGTTTTTTAGTTCTTGTCCTTTGCTTTCTAGCAAACTCCGATGGAACGCAGCGTCGTATTGCTTTTAAATTAACATTGATAGCTTGTATAGCATTGTCTTTTAAAGAAAACGATTTCCGCTTAACTTTGGTATGTAAATAAAGTAGCTGTCTTGTAACACCTAATAATGCACAATGCATATAATCGATCGGGAAATTAGTGACACATCCAATATCCAATGACTCCAATATACTATCTTTTATGTGATGTTCTTTGTGAAGTTTTTCTTTAAAACCTATGTTAGTTCTAAGGGTGTTTTCAGTTCCTGGAAAACATACTTTATGGCACAAGTAATTTCCTTTAATCGTGCATTTTGTACAGCTATGGTAGCCGGAATGCGATTTTACCCCTAAAAAAATTACATTGATAAGTAAAACTAAATAAAATGGAAAATATTGATAAGATAATACCTTATATAAATGCTCGAGCTGGTGAATCACAAATAAAAGATCTCAAAGAAATTTTAAGAATTGTATCCTTATATTGAATCCCGGTGTTGTTTATTGATTTAATCTCGTTTACAAATGGTTCCAAAAAAGCATTAGCACACGAAGGTTTTTTATTACCATGATATACTCCGATAACAAAAACTTTCTTAAATGGTGGAATGTTTCCTAGGATTGGCCAAAGTTGACTATTTGAGCTCTTAGCTAATGGCACCCCATCTATTCCAATATCAACATTTATTTCATTTTTATTATATTCCATATTTTTTAAAAACATTTCCACAGAAGTTTTTAATCCAATATGTGTGTATTCACCGTTTTTAACAATAATTATTTCACAAGGTTTTTGAGTATGCCTTGTTAACGTTCGCACATCATGAGGAAGGTTTAAATTATAATTATTTAGAATTTGCAATAGAGCATTGCCACATTTCATTGAAACATTAAATTCAACAAGCCATTGCGCTAGTTCTTTTGATATATTTCTATCGATCATATCATTAAACTCAAAAAACTTAGAATTTGAAGAATTCCCAAGTGAGAACTGGTTATCGAAGCTTAACCCTTCTTGTTCTTTAATATTTTCCATTGAAGTGGGTACATTATCATTTCTTTCGCAGACATCGATTTTATGTTTTACAGCACATAATTTTTTAATTTCGCGATTTACCTCGTAATAATCTCTTTTGTCCATCTTGGACAATTAAGATCGCTGTGAATAAAATATACGTATATGTACACTTACTTTTAAAAGTTTTAAACTATGAAAATTGAATGTTAAATTTTTCACTATGTTCTAGAATGTTCCTCACTTTGATAAAACTGTAATTATACTAAAATTGGTACTACACTAAAATTTAATTTTTTTATTTTATATTTATTTATGTTAATACACCAAAATTAATTACACTTTAATTATTTAATTAATTATATTAATAACTAAATTAAAATTATTTCCACAATTAATTCTAAACGTTATAATAGTAAAAATTTAAAAAACAAAATGGTTCGATAGCTCAACAGTAAATGGCGTATAATTTATATATCTATATAGCAAAATATGCATCTACATATAAATCTTCTATTACGTTTACCATTATAAAAAGTGTTACGTTTACGAACCGTTAGCGACGAATTTGTTATGTGCAATTCTTCGCTAACGTTACGTTTTGGTGTAGCATAAACGAAATACTTATGTCGTTCCTAACCTATGACAATTAAAATTGTTTGCGAAATATATTAAGTTTATACAAATTTTATTTAATTCTGTTAATGTATTTGTGTAGAGCAAAAAAAAATGTTTCGTTTTTATTACGTTTATGTGACATGTTTTGCGAATTCGCTAAAATTGCTTGACGGGTTCTGACACTAAATGTAATGATGAGATATTATTCTATTTTAAAGATAGTAGGTGTTGTGTGTTACAAGCTTTATTTCAGAATCAGAATGATTTGATGTGTCATTTGGCGATATCACATGATATAATGTTAGTACAAATACCTTCCACCATCAATGTACATGTGAATCACATTGATAATCACATGCCATTGTTACAGTTGTTATTAGTCGTATTTTATTTGATTTTGGTATTGGAATTGGTTTTGGAATTCAAAAATAATAGGTTTTAATTTTTTTTTTTTTGGAATTGGATATTATTTTTAAAGGTTGGTACGTTGTGTATTTTTAAATTTGATTTTTCAAATAGTTTCTTTTGGTAATTTTCAAAAATTTTAAATTTTTACCAATATATTATTTTTTATTAATATTTTAATTAATTATAATTTCAAGCAACGGAGAAAAGATAAATAATGTTATAAGAAAACCATAGTGAGTATTATTTAAATCGTCAATTTCGGCTTAGGTTTAATAACTTACAATCAAAATTTGTTAAATACAAATTTGATAATTACTGTTCCTCAAGATAATTATTATTATTAATAATAATAATATTATTAGTTATGCTCTAAAAATAAATACGTCATGAAAATAATATAACATGCTTACATACAAAAGAAAACTATTACCCATATATTGAAAGTTCATCTTGATCCATTTCAATTATCTAAATGATTTCGCTTTCCAATACTAAATAATTTAACCACTAAAATACTGATTAAATAATAACATTCAAGGTTCAACAAAGTATCGCTAACTCAAAATGAATATCAAAATAATAAAATAACAACAATGACCAACTTATAGAAATCAAAATACGAGATATGGCGCCCCTGGTATTCGAGATACTAACTAAAAAAAAGTGTTGGAATTACAATACCATCAATAGAGAAAGATTTCAACCAATTCCAAAAAAGAATTCGATATATGGGATTGTTGTTGTAAAAAATCAAATAAAATACGACTATTATTAAGTAGATACTACGATTAAATAGAACCTTGAATGTTATGCAAAAAAACCGACAAATCCAATTTTTGCTTTAATTATTTCATTTTTTAAATGAAAATTGTTCAGAAATAGTGTGAATTTTTATAATACACGATAAGTAGTCAATATTTTATTAAAAATAATATAATTTCATTCAAAATAATCCATTTTTATGTTTTGCTATTCAACAAAATAAAATCTGGCCAGCAAAATTCTAAATGGTATAATTTTTGTCGGGTTTCGAACGCTTTTTTGCTGTTTTGCGAACGCACCATTTTTCGGCAGATTTTTTAGCTGTTCGTGGTTTTGAAGTTTTGTAGTTTTGAAGTTTTAATTTGGTTGTTACAATCTAGTGTTCTGAAATTGATGTTAAATTGTTTTGCTAATTAGAGATTATTTGTGTAGTAAAATGCCAACGAAGATGGTTTAATTTCATATGATATAATTGAATAAATAAATTCGAAATGTGTTTTTTGGCATTCGAAAATAATTAAAATATTTTTCCGGATACTTCTTGATTAATTTCACTATTGTATAATATTAATAATAATATTATTAATATTATTAATATAAAATATAAATGTATAATATTAAACCCCACTGTGGGGTTGGTTAACCAGATAATGCCACTTAAATAATGTTAACACAATTTATTTATTTTATCACAATAATATTTATTTAACTATTTTTATTGAATTTTAATATTTAAAAGAGAACGCTGTCAGCTATCGATAAACGACACAATCAATCTGACTTTCATTTATATTGTTATTTTCAAATATTCATCAAATCTTTTTAAAGCTTTCTCTGGCATAGAGCATTGTGCCTTACATGCATAAACATTGCATGATACACCATAGCTTGGATATAAAATTTTATCTTCTTTCAAGCTGATCTTAAATTCACCTATTTTTGGCCCAGTACTGGCAAGTTTACATCAAAAGTTGTTGTTGGATAAATTTCATTTTTGTTTGTACATGACAATAGTGTTGTATTAACTTTTGTTACTGCATCATTGAAACTGTTAACAATCATTGGTATATCCTCAGAAATGATTAATTTGCCATCATTTATATTCATGTTGTTATCAACTGGGTTGAAGACATAATTACAAGTCATAATCATTGTATCTTTTGAATCATGCATTTTTGTCACAACATTGATAGTCCAAAATGAATAATCATTTTTGTAAATTGTGCTTAATGGAGTATTTTCTTTTATTTGAATGATCCATATCCAATAAACAATTTGTGTAGAATAGAAACAAGTGTCACATCCTGTTGTTTCTGTGTTGCATCCATATTTAGTTATTTCTTTGTTTTTTAGTTTGTCATTGTCAAAAATTGCATGTTTCGTTCCTATTTTGCAATCTGGTGCTTTACCCTATGATCTACAATTGAATGTATCATTAACTTTAATGTCAAATAATGAAGTTTTATACATAGGTCTATAATGTGAGACATATTCAGCAGATAACAATCTTATTGTGAATTTACTGCCATCATTTAAATTGAAGCATACCATACCTCCAATGCGTGTTTGCCCATCAACATGTTTGCCCATCACATATTTTTCCTTCTGATGTAATGAATATGTTTGTGTGCATGGTTCAACTGCAAGTACATTTAAACCAAACTATGTAATGAATGCTATGGTTGCTAGGTTTTTTATTGATTTTACAGTTTTAATAGAATAATCGTTCATATCATAACACAATTTGTTATAAAATGTTGTTATTGTCTTTGCATTTTTAAATTAGTTCTGATGTGTTGTATGATATGTCCACACAGTTAAAAATCTTCTGTTAAAATGGAATAGAAGCCTTGTATTAAATTTTATACAATACAATATTCTATTATAATTTAATGCAAACCACCGATAAACAATTGTGTAATACAATACTATTAAAAAATAATGATATTGTATTAAATATTTTGGTTAAAAATGGCTGCAGCCAAAACCAACACAAATGTATATACAAGCCATGAAGTTGCGATACTCATGCCAAAAAGTGACTACTATACCTAAGTATTAGTGTTGTGACGTAGTATAATTTGTATATACTTTTATTATATACTTTGATGTAAATAAAAAATGAATACGAATGATGGAACAACAGTATTTTGCGCTCTTTAAGACAAAGCAAAAAACAAATTTATTATTTAACGAGAGAGAGAAGTATTGTTATTATTATTTACTTCATAATATACTATACTATATACTAATAATTTAGAGCAGAGTGGACAGTCGCAAAATATAATTTTTGTTTCGTTTTTTTTGTAGAAATGTTATGTACTTTGAATTTAGAGGAGTATGGACAGTGCGAAATATAATTTTTGTTTCGATTTTTACTGTAGTCAAATTCACTAACACATACACCCAATAGTAGTCATAATATGTTTTACTTAGCCAAGCTTCATGGCTTGTATAATATACAATAGTGTTGGTTTTGCTGCAGCAGTAAATCCATTATTTTACTCTTCTTTTTACTCTCATCGACAGTTATCATAAGCAAAAAAAATCATAATATGTACTTTTTATATAATATGTATAGGATAGCTATATATTTTTTGTTTCGTTTCTCGATCGGTAAATTTTTATATTTTCGACTTATCCTGAATATTTCAATTATATTTGTGTAACGTTTAGTGCAGAACCATTTTCAAATGATATTTTTTGTTTTTTTTTTATTTTTATTTATTTTAATCAAGCGAAAATTAAAGATATTTAGGTTTGTTATAAAAAATAAAATATAATATGTGGTCGTGAATCGTTTTATTTATTTTAATTTAATCGTAATTTTTTGTTTATTATTTTTGTATTAAATAAAAATAGCCGATTTAAATAAATTAGAATTTTTTAAAAAGTGAAAAATACTTAATTAAACTAATAAAAATTATTAAACATAGTGATAGCGAGTTTACATATAAAGATTTCGTAATTTCAGGTAAGTCGCACCTAAAATTTGTTGATTATATAGTTTTTAATATGTACACTGAGAAAAATAATTTGTTGGCTCACTCTTGTATTAAATATATTTCGTTTGCCTCATACATATTTTTTGTATCAAATAAAATTCATTTACTATAAATGAAATTATATTCTAGATACAAAATATTTATTTTAACAAAGGAAAATTATTTGAAGCAAAATTAAATAATAATCGATTCGTTTGAAAGCTAGAGCTAAAATATGTTAGTTGTAACAACTATCCTTAAATAATCTTCCAACAAATATATTAGTTACGGCAAAAATAAATATGTTGCTATAATAATTATTAGTTACATATTGTTTTAGAAAACTGAATTTCGTTTATCCCAACCGACACAAAAATAATTTTGTTATAATAAAGAAAATTTATATATATAAAATATAAATCAGAATTGTGCAGACACAAAAAGAGTGCGAACGTGTTTTTTTATAAAACAATTAAAAAAGTTAAAAGTCACAGTTCTAATCGGTGAACAAATATTTGGTATTGAACAACTAGTTGTGAGCCACGAAGAAAAAGTTTACATTTGTTTACAATCTATTGAAATCTTTATGTTTTGATATCTATTACTTCGCTTATTTGATCAAACAGCAAATTAATGCTGTGTTAAGAGATATAGAATCTTTAAAATGTGACCATACATCTTATATAATTAAATATTCCAACAATGAAAAGTTTTATATAGGATTATTAAAGTAAATTAAAGTAAATATTAAAAACTCAATAAAACTTACACTGGTAAAACTACTGTAAAAATTTGAAATTATTTAATCAAAATAAATTGTTTTAAAATATTTGCATTTATGTTTTATTCTTCCCCTGAGTATAATAACTATACGTATTGAATGATAAAATCTTAATTTTGTTGTAAATTTATAGAACTCACAAAAAATTATAGAAAGCTTCATTTATAAGAAGTACTCCTTCATAAGAAGTACATTGGTATATTTGCCATGCGCATATTAAATTTGTGTGTTACTTTTAAAAAAAAAAGTGTAACTTTTAAAAAAGGTATATAATACTTTTAAGTATTAAGCCCATTAAGTATATAATCCTGCTCGACAGCTTTGAGACAACATATTGTACGCTTGTGACAAACAATTGTTTTTAAAATGCGATAAACCCAAGTGAAATACGGGTGTTACAAATAAATTCGCATTTAAGTCAAACTTAAATTAGTAGAATCACAATTCAATTCGATTATTCCAACTAAATTATCAGCTGAATCAATAAAATATTTAGTTATAATAAACATAATCATTATTACACTGAACGTGTATTTTGTTGCTTAGAAAGAAAATCGTTTATCATTAAGAAATTATTCGGTTGTAATAGTTAAATCTTATTAGGTACAAATAAACTTAGAGTTCACTTTGAATGAAATTTTATAACAGCAAAAATATGTTGTTTTCTCTTTTGAAATTATTTAGTTGTAAATACTAATAAGCGATTGTGGCAAAACAATAATATTTGAATCAATCGAAAATTGATTTATAATAACTTCAAATTAGGTCTTACAAACAAAAATTGATATTAGTCCAAATGAATTAATATAGTTGCGGCAACAGCCAAATTCAAGAGGCGCAAAAATCGTTTGTCACAACTAAAACTGTTCTCTCAGTGTAATACTAGAAGTATTGGTTTATACTATACTAAGGTCACATGACAGTTTCTAGTGTTTTTATTGGCTTATTTACTTAATAGAATTAGTATTAAAAATTTAACACTTAATATTTAATTAAAAAATAATTTATTAAATAATAATTATATAAAATTTTGATGTTATAGTCACTAAATATACTAACATAAGTTTTTTTCAAACTTCAATATTTTAGATGACATATCTCATTTTGTGGATTGCGATGAAACGCTTGTTCCAGCCCATACGTTTATAGAAATAATAAAACGATGAGTATAATCCATAATTTCACCTGAATTAAAAGAACATACATCAGCTTTACAAAGGAGTGGTATTAATAATTCTTAAAAATTAATAGAAACAAGTTGCCAACTTATAAAAATAATTTGATTAATTTTAATTTTTAATCAAATAAAACAAATAATCTGTAATATTAGGATGGAAATAAAAAATGTATTATAAACAATGATATCTATTGAAAAATATAAACCAGTTTTATAAAAATGCAATACAATATTGCATTATTACTTTTAAATAGAGGCTGCATTTGAGTATAATGGTTCCATCCATTATACTAATAAAATGGTGGCACCATTGAAAGTTAATAGAAACAAAAACACACATTTTAATAGATCTTGTTTTTAAAAAAACTAATGATGTCTGTATTAAAATCTAATAATTCAAAATTGATATTTTTTAATACAACTTGCATTAAAAAAATGTAATGAAATTCTTCTATTAAAATGTAATAGAAAATTGCGTTGGACTTATATACAATAGAAGTAGTATTGTATTTACGTAATTTTTTTTTACTGTGCATTGTTGTCATTCCGATAATTTTTGACAAATTTGCTGATATGTATTGTTTTGATTCATCATTTGTCAATATTTTGTTTTTATTCAATATTGGGTTTAGTTCATCCATGATCATCATTTTTTCAACATTACCTTGAAGTTTACTGAAGTAAGTTTCATCAGTTGTATCAACATTATCTGATTTCATTTTGTCAATATTTTTTAGTATAATATTTTCAAGTTTTGTTCGTTTTTTCTGTTTTTTGGCACTTATAATTGTTTTAGATTTAATAATTATTATTGGCATTAATTTGTAAAATTACAAACAACCTATTATAAACGAAAAAATCATTGATGCAATAATTATCAAAGTCATAAGTGTGTAATATATTTTATTTGTTTCACATCCAATAAATAATTTATCTTTAAAACAAGTCATACACCCTTGACTGTTATATTTGGGAATTAGATCGCCTTAATTATGTTACGTTCAAAGTTTTCAATTGTAATTGTGCATTCAATTTCAGCATCATTGTGATGTATTACAATGTCACCATTATCAGGAACAATCGTAGGACATTGAATAGTTCCACTTCCTTCCATGATAATCATTGGAAATATCATCATGAAGAATATGAAATTTGTTTGATTTTTAATTATCATGATTTTTAATTATCCTATTTTCAACTATTGATATTGGATTCAATTGACTTAATGTAACGATTCCAATAATACTTTTTTGTAACCGACTCTTGACAGTTGTTTGTCTTTTGTTTTTATTATTAAAATATCAAAATATCAAAATTTATATTTAATATTCACATATAAATTAAATTTCAGTGCTTTATTTATTTCCTCTGCGTGCTGCTTAAATCAAAAAAAATTAATGGGATGCACCCAATATTGTCGATATATATATATATATATATATATATATATATATATATATATATATATATATATATATATATATATATATATATATATATATATATTATTTTTATCCTACAAATACAACGCAGAATATAACTTTAATTTTAATTTATTGAAATGCACCATGATTAAAAACTTTCACACTTGAAATGGCAGTAAAACCAAATGTCAAAAATATTTTCTTGTTTATGTGGTGACGTCATTTTGCTGTCCAACATTGCTGTTTATCATGTGGCGCGGTAAAGTGTCAACCGACCGCACTGTTTGTTTTTATATTCCTCATGTGGCAACGCCTTTACTATTTGTGCTCTTGCATTTTTTTATTCCAATCGTCTTTATCATCTTTTTCTGGAATAGTTTTTATACCAGATACTGTTTCATATAAACTACATGATTTAAAAATAATTACAATTTGAAATTTCCACATTTGGAACTATCGCCATTTTTAAGTCTTTCTATGTTTTTTAACTCATCACTTGAACACGAAGCCATTTTGAATTTTTTTTATTTATTTTATTTTTATTTTTTTACTTTTACTTTTATAATTTTATGATTTTGAAATTTTTTTAATACGCGGCACCTGGGCCCATAACCTGTTAAAAATTAATAGCGCAGGATTATGAATTTTACTACACATAACAAACATGATTCTCCTTTTTTTTAATTAATTTTAATTTCATCACACAATAAAATGAAACATATTTTTACTTTTTATGAATTCAGCACACAACCAAACATTTTATTCTTTCTTGACAGCTACATTAACTAAGGCTGTGTATTAAAATGAAAAATTATTATATTATTCAACACATATGTCTTTGGTTCAATCACATTTGCTACATTAGCTTGTTCAATGAGTGTTTGACCGTGTTAACTGGCCAAAACATGAATTTGATTGTAGAATGTTTCTCACTTGCTGTTGGTCAGGGCTTGACAGAAACACGTTGACTTTTGTGTAATAACTAACATTTATTAAAATATTCATTTTCTTTATATAACAAAAAAATATAAATAAATGTAAACCGATATGTCCATATGTCATCAGTATTTAACGGATGTACATGAACATGAATAAAACTGTATATGCATTTAACGGATGTAAATATGAGTTTCGTTGTTATGCATGTTACAAATTTATTTCATTGATGTTGTTGTTGTAACATTCTCCCCGGCCAAGATGTGAAAATTATCGTAATTTATACCAGCGCTTCTAGAGGAATAACTCTAGCTGGTTTATTTTTGTTTTTATCAATTCTTCTTTTGATTACCACATAAAGACTATGCCTATGAGTGCAAGCGCAACGAACCCATACGTGATTGCATAGTGGTGCACATGGTGGTGAGATAAGGTTTCTTCTGTACTGATTTTTACTTCTTTTATTCTTTGCTGTAGTTCATCGATTCCTTGTCCTTTTGACAACTCTTGAAAGTGATACGAATAATCTTGAGGTTGCTTGGCCAATTCTGTTGAGAGATGTAATCTCATAGTTGAATCCATGTGTCGGGCATGTGGTCATCTTTCTTTCGACCACCTCGCATTTATTGTTCACTCCTTCTTGTCGTAGTAGGAGCAGTTCACATACAACCTCATCTTCTTGATTCTGATGGATAACCTGGGTTAATTTGCATATGCTAAAGTCGTTGGTGCTGATACAGTTTTGCCATTCAGAAGTTGTCATTGAAGAATAAGTGTGCCGATGCAAATCTGTCACAAGAAGTTCCATTTGTGGCCGTATAAATATAGATGGAATGTTAGGGGTAGGCAACGGTATGGGCTTATATATTTGGTATATTTCCTTATATACTAATGGCAGCTTCACTTCAAATATCAAGTATTTTCCTTGCAGCCTTGTCTTGGCTGTCATGATCTGGTATAGTGTCAATATGTCGTCAGTATCGTCGATATTGGGAAGCATAAGCTCAGCTGGTAGATTTCTGGTCATGAGATCAATTTCCATTTTAAGCTGTTGGGTCGTCAAAAGTCTCGTTGTAATGACTATTGTGCGTATCCAATACTGCCTCTATTAATGTATCTTGAATTTCCTTGAATGCAATCATGCGTAAGATTGTATGTATTGGTAGAGCTAGAAAGTTGCTTTTTTCATCGCTGTGCTCCAACGCTTCTTCTAACTGGTTCTTGAATACCAGCCAATGACTGTTGACATCTTCCTGTCTATTTTTGAAGACATTTAGAGTCGCGTCTATGATTGATGTTTGATTCCTTAATAACGCCGTAAAATGGTTGTTTTTCAGCTTGAGTTTTTCTATTTCATCCTCATAACGCACCGCGGCCCTGTTATCTAGCACGCCAAATACCTCATTGGCTATGTTCCTGCCTAAGTTAAAAAGTCCCCGTTTGCTTCTTCCAAAACTCACCTTATGGTGGTGAAGCAATTCATCCTTGTGCTCCATTTCTTGTAGGGATTGCTCGAGCGATGGTTTTATCAGTCCACATGTATTTTCTCTTGATCTTTTAGTTATGTTCGAATTTGTGATGTTGTCGATAGAATGTGAACAATATTTGGCTAGTCTGTCTATGAACCGCTTATAGGCCGCCAGTTCTGCATAATAGTTGCTTAGATTATAATACACTATTACACTGAGAAAAATATAACTTAAAATTAAAGATTTTAATCTTTCTATCAAAGAATTTTAGCCTATAGATTTTGCGCAAAATTTTTTCTATTTTATTTGAAAGTTTCATTTCATTTTATTTTAAATTATGAATAAGAACTTTGCCTTAAAAGCTTATGGCATTTAAATTAATAGTTTAAGGTATTTGGTTAAAAAAAAATTATTTCATTTCATCGAAAATAATTTTTTAGCTTAAAATTAACACTTAGGGCTATAAAATTAAAAATATTTTTATTTTAATTGAAAATGCATAATTCTTTGAATCAAGTTAGTTTTTCTTTAAAAATAAAGTTCACGAGAGTTAAAAATAAAAATTGTATCCTTTGAGTTAATAGTTTAGAATTTTCGATCAAAGGAACCATTATCATTGATCCAAATGAATCTGCTCTTAAAAATAAAAACTAGAAAACATTAAAAGTTTAAAATTTAATTCGACCGTTTGGTTCAACGTTTTTTTACTTACCTATATTTTAATTTACATACCTTTCCATTTAATTTGACAGAAATAGAAATAAATATAACATAAATATAATTATTTAATTCATTTTAAATTTATTGTTTATATTTTTTACATCACAGTTAATTTTATAAAATCACAACATT
This sequence comes from Tipula confusa, assembly GCA_963556175.1. NCBI lineage: Eukaryota > Metazoa > Arthropoda > Insecta > Diptera > Tipulidae > Tipula > Tipula confusa. The sequence continues at coordinate 161,983,832 of OY744476.1, forward strand.
TCGCTTATTTTTAATTTCAGTTTGCAACAAATATGTCAAAGAACCCTTCATAACAAAACTAAAATTATATATATTCCTTAAGTCTGACAACTTTTTCTCCTGTAGTTAAATAATATAAGTTAACCGGATGACTTTCTATATCTTGAAAATTAATTAAGTTTAAACTTTTAGATGGAGTACCAATTGCATAACAATGAAACTGAGCAATAAATGCATGATTATTAAAAGATTTACATATTGCAAAAATTTGCCCATGTACCACTAATATATCAATAATTTCATAAATTATAATTTTATTACTCGATGTTTCGTTAAAAAAATAGCCTACTTTATATTTTGTGCCACGGAAAATTATAGTACTTATGTATTGGTGATTAGATTCTAGATGAGATATGATATCAGAATATTTTAGTTCCTTATCCGGACAGTAAAATAATTTACCTACCAATTCAAATTCTTTTTGGAAAAACTCATTCGAATAAAGCAATTTTGAAAATTTTACGGAAGCTTTTATTGCTAAAGTAAGTGGGATATTAAGGCGTGATGTGATATTTCTCGCATATTGTTTATGAAGTTGGTGTTCAGCTTCAAAACGAAAACACCATAGAAATTTTAAAGGGCCACATTTTCGTATTATTGTAGGATAGTGAACCAAAAAATGATATTTAGGTTTTAAATCTTGGTTAAAAAGATTTACGTACGAACTATTATGTTGATGGATTAAGATTGTTAGCTCTGCTAAACTATGCTCATTATAACTACTCTTAAGTAACAGATCAATTAATTTAACGCAAAGAAGTACAAATTTGTAAACTTCATCATCATGTGGAACATCGTTTCCAATAATTGAAGGGAAAAAATTGTAAAAGGTCCACATTTCACGTGCAGTCATTTTAAAATTCCCATTTTTTATATGGTTATGTTCAATTGGTCCACTTATATTTTTTATTTCAATTTCCCCATAGTTGAACATTTGCTTTTTGTAATTAAAGTTTTGTAACGAAACAAACTTTTTTTTAAAAATGAAATAATTTAAAATATTTTGCAAATTGTACTTGCAAATTCCCAAAAAAACGTCATGCATAATATCTGAAGCGACGTTATCTGTAACGTGAAATGAAGGAATTTCATTGAACGATGAAACAACCTTTATACCTGTTGCGCTATTGATATTTAACATTGCAATGTCGTCATTATAATTTTGCTTGTTTCTCAAAAATTCTGTATGCTCTGTAAAATCGATTTTGGTATGAATTTTAGTTCGTTTACATAACCGACAGTAAGATTCAGAATTAAATGACAGTGAGTACCCTAAAACCTGATTTAGACCTAAGTTATCCCCTAAGATTTGACCCAAAACAAAATGAATATTAAATAAATCATTAATCGTTTTAATGTCTATACCATCTTTTTCTAATGTAGTTATTATATCGATTAATGGTCTTATAGAGTGGTTTATACCGTATTCTTTAATATCTTTGGCCTTTATAAAACCACCGACAAATATATTATTTAAAATTGAAGTTTGGAATTTAGGTATGGTAGGAAATGAGTAATATACTCCACATATAGAATGTTTTCCAGCATGTGAGCTCAGAGGATCATTGATTTCGAAATCATCTAAATATAAATGAAAAGGAATTACAATTTTCCCTTCAAATTGAGTTACTTTCTGTTTCCATAAAGATCCATTAATAAAATTAGTTATTTCGGTATTCAATTCTAATCTCCTCATATTATCTAGAGTTAATTTCAAAATGTCTCCTGACTCAAAATATTTCTTGAACTGAAATGAAATATCAAGGAAGCACGCTGTTTAGCCTATGGACTTGGTTGGGTTGCTACTGGTTCAATCACAGGGTCCAGTATTATTCACTGCAACGCTCAATATCGCAGTCCAATTTTATTGCTGTCTTTGGAAATCACTTTATATTTTATGCTGAGTCAAGTTGTTCTCGATGTAAGAAATAAAAATAAATCGCAGTTTATATAAATAGTATAATTTTTATTTCGTTCCCTTTTTCACTGTTTTCTCAATCGCTAATGAATATTTTTTTTTCTGACCATTACAAAAAATTATTTTTACACAAAGCTTTTTAAACAAGTGACATCTACCAAATATTATACATAGCTAAAAATGTAACTTCTAGTACATTATAATATACATATATAAATATTATTCTCTTACATATTTATTTGATGATTATGATCATCTGTCATATAATCTGATCATAAGGTAAATAAAGTTTAATTCAAATTCATTATATAATACAAATTTTTTTTTTTTTTATTTTTAAATTGTAGATTTTAATTCAGGCTCCGGATTGCTTGTATGCGTAAACATACTCCCCGCCGTTAATGATGTTGATCATTAACCAATTGGAAGTTTGCATACTTTGTTGACTGGACGTCGGAAGATAGAGCTGGACGTTTTGATGCTCACTACTCTTACTAAATCATCGTCCCCGGGGTGCGTTTGGATGATTCGTCCGAGTGGCCACTTACACACTGGAGTGCTATCTTCTTTGATGAGGACTATGTCACCAATTTTGAGATCTTCGACCGTTTTTACCCATTTCGCCGTTGTTGTAGGCTATTTAAATAATCACGACGATACTTTTCCCAAAATATTTGAACTCTGGATTGTATTCTGTGCCATCTGGAAAGTGTTGAATCAGCTGCAGTTATTGAAGTTTCCGGGACAGACCCGGTAGAAGTGCCAATTAAAAAGTTCGCCGGCGTTAATACTTCGTAGAAATCATCCGCGGTTGTGGCACAAAGCGGTCGAGAATTCAAGATGTTCTCAACCTGACATAACAGGGTTGCCATTTCTTCAAACGTCAAGTTAACTTTGTGAGTAGATTTCAATAAATGAGTCTTCACTGATTTGACGGCTGCCTCCCATAACCCACCAAAATGTGGGGAAGCTGGTGGAATGAAATGCCATTCTATGGCGTTGCTACTTAAATATTCTGAAAGGATATAGTTTTGGTTAATATTTTGAATAAGCTTACACGCATCTTTCAAAATTGTTTTAGCTCCAACGAAATTCGATCCATTGTCACTGTAGATCTTGTCCGGAACACCTCTTCTTGCCGTGAATCTTCTCAGTGCTGCTAAAAATGCCTCACTGGTAAGGTCACTTACTGGTTCTACATGTATAGCCTTTACCGCAAGGCAAACAAATATGCATAGGTATCCTTTAATGGGATTGGTGCCACCCCTTCCCTTTTTTGACGCAAAATAAAGAGGTCCCGCGAAATCAATACCACAGTTCGTGAAAGCTCGTGTAGGATTAACTCTTTCAGTAGGTAGGTTGCCCATTAATTGCTCACTGGTTTTGCGAGCGTACTTAGCACATATCACGCAGTTTTTTAATATTGCCCTTATCTTGTTACGGCCATTGGTAATCCAATAATTTTCCCGAATTAAATTATTAGTTAAGGTGGGACCCGCATGCAAGTTTTGGTGGTGTGTATCCCATATTAATCTTTCGGTGAATATATGATTGGGCGGTATTATCACAGGATGTTTATTATCATATCCACAATCCGCGTTAAAAATTCGGCCGCCAACTCTCAATATGCCGGTGGTATCAAGGAATGGTGCCAAAGACACTAACTTAGACCCATTAGGGACAGATTTGTGGAGTCGTAAGCTCTTTATCTCTTCCCCAAACTGAATATCTTGTACCCACAGAATACAAATAGTTTTGGCTTCTTTGATTTCGCAGGCTTGGAGTTCACTGGAGCATCTAGTCCTTTGATTTCTTGTTTTTAGGTTTGAAACAAATCGTTTAACATATGCTATAATTTTTAATATTTTTCGCAGATTAGATTTTCTTTCGAAAATTGCTTCTAACCAATCATTTTTAATATTAATTTGAAACGTTTTTATGTAGGTTTTATTTTTAATAGACTCTGATTCCATCATAGTTTTATTTAGAGTCAGAGATGGTTGACTTGTGGGCCAGCAACCTTCAGGTTCCTTTAGCCACTCTGGACCATACCACCATTGTTTGAGATTCACAAGTGCTTTGGGATGTACTCCTCTGGAACCATGATCAGCTGGATTATTGTCCGATGTCACGTGCGACCAATGTTGCCTGGGGAATCTCTCTAATATTTGGCTAGTACGATTCACAATAAAAGTCTTCCATTTGGCCGGATAGCTTGACAACCAAGCTAATACAATGGCTGAATCCGTCCATGCATAGAATTTTGCCGTCGTTGTTATCGTTTCTTGCACGGTGCTCATCAACTTTGATAACAAATGAGCCGCACATAGCTCCAACCTGGGGATGGAAATTCTCTTGATGGGTGCTACCTTCGTCTTGGATGTCAGCAAGCTTATCGTTATTTTCCCCGTTTGATCTATTACTCGACAGTAGATTACGGCACAGTACGCGTTTTCGCTAGCATCGGCGAATCCATGTACTTGGATGTTCTCATGGGGTTTGAAGACTCGCGGTATTTTGATTTCTTCAAAATGTTCAAACTCATTTCTGATCTTTTGATATTCCCTTTCGAAGCATTCAGGTAATGGGTCGTCCCAATCTATTTTCAAGAACCACAGCTTTTGAAATATTATTTTTAGGGTGACAATAGAGGGAGACAGAAACCCTAAAGGATCAAACACTCTGGAATATTCAGAGATAAGTTTGCGTTTAGTTATGGGACCATTTGGCTCTGGACTTACTTTAAACGTCAATGTATCGTCAATAGGATGCCAATGTAGGCCAAGAACCGTGACTGTGAAATTACCATCACTACAAAGGCTAGCTATATCTTTACTGCAATTTGGATCGCATAGGCTTGAATTATTAGACCGCCACTTTCTTAATGTAAATCCACCATTTTGTAAAGTGTTTGTAATTTTTTCTTTGAGTTCCATCGCTTTACTCAATTCACTTGCACCTGATAGAAAATCGTCAACATAAAAATCGTTGAGAATATGCTGTGAAAGATTATCGTCTTCGTGATCATGAGCTAGTTGTTGTAAAGTACGAATTGCTAAGTAGGAGGAGGAGGCAAGCCCAAATGCCACTCTCGTTAACTTGTAGTGTCGAATTTTTTGGTTTGGATTATCTCGCCAAAGGATTCGTTGGAAATTTGAATCTTCAGGTGCGATCATAACTTGGCGGTACATCTTTTCAATGTCCGCTGTTATCGCAATGTTATGACTTCTAAATCGTATTAGGATAGCCCAAAGCGTTGGTTGAATGGTCGGTCCCACCATAAGCTTGTCGTTCAATGAAATTCCATTAGTGGTTTTGCTTGATCCGTCAAAAACCACTCGCAACTTTGTCGTATCACTGGTTTCCTTAATTACCGCATGATGAGGCAAATAAAACAAATTTTCGTCATTTACTTCCTCTCGGGTTGGTAGAATTTCGGTCATATGTCCCATCTCTAAATAATCTCTTATCTGCTCACTGTACTGCTCGCGTAGCAGAGGGTTTGCTACTAGCTTGCGCTCTATTGACAAAAACCGTTGTGTGGCACCTATCAATGAGTTTCCCAATTTTGGTGACTCGTTCTTGAATGGAAGTCTTACCATAAATCTGCCATCTGCTTGTCTTGAGTATGTCTGTGCGTAAAATTCCTCGCATGTTATATCTTCCGGCGAGTACTTAGTAGCCTGTGGGATTTCTTCCAACTCCCAAAATCTCCTTAAAGTTTTGTCAATGTCTACATCTAATTGAAGGTTACATGACATGTAAGTTGATGTTTGTATATTGTTAGTAGATTTGGGCTGACCGGAAACGATCCACCCGAACAAAGAATTTTGCAAGATGATTGAATTAAAAACTTTCTTTCCGCTTTCAAGAATTTCAAAGAATTTGTTCGCTCCGAGTAGAATATCCACAGGAGCTGGTTTGTCAAACTCAGGATCAGCTAACTGCATATTTTGGAACAATTGTTTATCTCTGGAATCTATGTAGTAGGGTGGTAATCTCGAAGGCAGATGATTTATTATTAATGCATTCACTTCCACTTGCACTTCCGAACTATATAATGATCTCATTGTCAATATGGTTTTGCCTTTGGTATTTACAGAACCAGGAGTAATTCCAGTGATGCGCACGTTGGCTCTTTGACGTTGCAACTGAAGTTTTTGTGCACAATTTTCGGATATGAATGAAGATTCTGACCCAGAATCAAGTAATACTCTGCATTTGTGCGCTTGTCCGAATTTATCTTCAATTAGGACACTGGCCGTTGGCAAAATAGCTTGTTTAAGTTCTACTTGAAGTTGTGGTGTTTTCAAGTTCAATATACTGTTGTAATTGCTGGAGTCGGCTGGTTTGTTTGATTCAATCTCTTCTCGTTTGATTTCTTCAACTAAATTAGCTATGAGCTCAGGATGCAAGGTAATGTGATGCCTTCTCTTACATAACCTACAGTTGAATCTGGATCTGCACACCATGGATGTATGATTAGACGCCAAACAATTAAAACACAATTTTTTCTCTACGACTATTTGTTTCCGATCGGTCACTGCTAATTTTAAATACTTGTCGCATTTTCCCAGGTAATGCTCGTCTGAACATAATATACATTTGCCGCTTCCGGATTGTGATACTAATGAGTTGCATCTGGTATTAGATTTAGGCTTGTTCGTATGTAAACTATTCAGACTTTCAAGGGCATCACTTCGTTTATTTAAGAAACGGAATAACTGTTCTAAGGTAGGAAAATCATTTTCCGAAGTTTCATGAGCCCATGCTTCTTGTGAATCGTTATCCAGTTTATTCATTAAAATGTAGATCAACCATGGATCTCGAACTTCCGCCCTTTCTCCTAGTACCTTCAGACCTCGTATTACTTCATCGGATAGATCGGATAAATGTCTAAGTGCCTTGGGACAACTTTGATGTATTTTAGGTTGATCCATAAATTGTTTTAAGAGCGAGTGAACCACGTGTTTTCTTTTATCATATCTCATCGTTATTTTACTCCAAGCTTCATCATAATTAGCATCTGTTACTGCTATATGATTGATTAACGCATACGCTTCCCCTTTTAGAAGGCCCTTTAGGTACTGCAACTTATGCACTTTCGAAATATTTTGTTTGTTATGTATGGATGCTTCGAAAAGGTCACGGAAGGATGGGAACTCTGAGTATTTACCGCTAAAAACCGGAATGTTTACACGCGGTAAACGCACTTCACTCTCTCGCTTAGTTAAACCAGCAATTTCCTGCAGAAAGTGGCTTTGATTTAACATGAGTTCGTCCATGGTATAATTTCCATTAGGATTAGAATTAACTTCTTCATGTGCCTTTTCTAGTATCAATAAACTTTGTTTCAAATCGAAATGATAACCTTCAATCCTCTCGACTGAATCCAAATTCGCGTCATCGAATTTGCCTTTCAGTGTTTTTTCGAGTACCTGAAACTCTCTCCATTCATCGGCTAGATGCTTTAAGCACGCCCTTATTTCACTTATAGGTGTAATATTAGTGAAATTAGTTGTCTTCGTATTTATGATTTCTAATGATTTTAGAAACCGTTTAATTGCTCTATTTTCAGTCATTTTGTGACTTATTATATAAAATTGATTTGAGACAACACAATTTGAAACACTATATGAGTACACAAAGATGGGCTTTTAATATTTTTATCCACGTATTATTCAGTTTACTTTGATAATTTTTTAATTATAACGCAAGTTGTAAAGGAATGTAAATGTTTCTACTCACAGTTTTATTCCATGCGGTTATTTGGCGCCAAAGATCCGGCTCGAAGGACCAATGTTTAGCCTATGGACTTGGTTGGGTTGCTACTGGTTCAATCACAGGGTCCAGTATTATTCACTGCAACGCTCAATATCGCAGTCCAATTTTATTGCTGTCTTTGGAAATCACTTTATATTTTATGCTGAGTCAAGTTGTTCTCGATGTAAGAAATAAAAATAAATCGCAGTTTATATAAATAGTATAATTTTTATTTCGTTCCCTTTTTCACTGTTTTCTCAATCGCTAATGAATATTTTTTTTTCTGACCATTACAAAAAATTATTTTTACACAAAGCTTTTTAAACAAGTGACATCTACCAAATATTATACATAGCTAAAAATGTAACTTCTAGTACATTATAATATACATATATAAATATTATTCTCTTACATATTTATTTGATGATTATGATCATCTGTCATATAATCTGATCATAAGGTAAATAAAGTTTAATTCAAATTCATTATATAATACAAATTTTTTTTTTTTTTATTTTTAAATTGTAGATTCTAATTCAGGCTCCGGATTGCTTGTATGCGTAAACACACGCCTCTACTTGACTATTCTTTAAAGATGGGGTACCATTAACGAAAACTTCAACTAATTCATTATTTATTAAATAGGTCTTTGGTTTAGAAAAAATGTTTATATTTTCAATATATTTAAAAAATTTGTATTCAGTACTTATTTTTCTAAATGGGTTTTCCAAAAAATTAAAAATTTCATTAAATTCAACTTTTGATTTAACACATGCATGAGTAGATAATGGAAGCAAATAATCGCATAATGGTGAAGTTATACTACACTTAATAGATTCTTGAATATGAAATACCATATTTCTAGGCAATGATTTTTCATTATGAAGATTTAAGGAAAATTCAAGCATAGAGCTTACGAGACTATTGATACATTTGTCTTTTGTTGCTGATGGTTCAATAGCATTTGTAATTGAAACATTATTACTAATGGGATGGTGTAAGTCTAACGAAGTTACAAATACATTTTGTGACACTAAGTTTATTGGTGGCACTTTGTCGAAATTTGGGTTGAACTTTTCAACTTCAAGTATACTTTTTTCGTCATTAATATGTTTTTGTAAATGAGATTTATATTTATATATGTTTTGAAAAATCTGGTTACAGTTAGGTTGGATGCAATTAAATGTATATATAGAAGGAGTTCCTTCAATTCTTTGTAAGTGTTCTGTGAGTTCTTTGACATTACTAAACAATTTTTTGCATATAAAACAGAGAAGCATGGTTATTCATTTAAAAAGTACAATCATATTATATAAAAAAAAAATGTATAAAGTTTGAAATAGAAAACTTATTAGTATAATAGTAAGTGGTTATTCGAATAAGCCTAATTATTTCTTAATGTTCGGGTGTTTTGAATCTATATCAAACAAAAATTCTTGCAGAAAGTACCAAACTTCCTTGCTAAGAACGGAGTATTCTAAATTAAATATAAATGATAATTTTATCAGAGTCATTAAACATTTACGAAACGAACCGCATTTGTATTTGATTCCCTCGTAAGTTATAAAAATTTCATCCAATTTTTCCCATTTGGTCCCAATTACTACAATTTTCGGCTGCAAAGTAAATCCTTTTTGTTTGATTTGTTCTAATTTTCCTTCCAGTTCATTTATATTTTGCAAAAAAATTACAAAATCTTCCTGTGCGTCAGTTATTGTTGGTTTATATTTTTGACTAATTCTCTTTGGTTGAATTACAGCATGTAACAATAAGCAACTAATCATATCGCGTGCGTCTGGTGAATAAAAATGAAACCTTAGATAAAGCCCGTATATAATTAAAGCTGTTTTAAAAATATTAAGTAATGATCTTACCTTCGTTTAAATTTGTATTTTCAGTCAAATCTTTTAAAAGATTTCGATTTTGCTTGTCTTTAATTAAAGGTTCTAAAATTAATGGGCATGTATTTATCAATCGGTCTATTTTACTCTTAGCAATTTCACTTTTTTGTTGAAATTTAAATTCAAAATCTATATCAATCTGCAATGAAATAACGTTTGTCATTATGGAATAGATTAATTAATGAAATAAAAACAAATTTTAAAATAGTAGATGAATACAATTACCAATTCATAGCCTAAGTGGTGTTTATATGATGGCCACTCAGTTAAAAATTCAGCAATATTTTTGTTGATAGATAAAGTAAATTCTGTTGTTCGAACATTTGCTGATTCTTGCCATTTTTCACAAACTAAGCTCCATGGTTCAATATTTGATTTTAGCCAAGTTCTATTCTCTAAATACGTTTCTAAATAAATAGATTAAGATATTTTGTTAAAAAAATTGTGTTTTGCCTTTTTATGATCAAATCACCTGAGGTGAAGCAATCAGTAGTCGAAGTAGTTTGTAAACTTTGATTGATGGTATTTGTGGATAATTTTAAAAATTTTGTGCCATAACATTGGTTGCTGTACCTATCAACAAGCTTTCCCGTTTGTTTTTTTTTACCTTGCCGTGGAGAGTAATATTCATTCTATAATTAAAACAAAATATAGAAAAAGTTATTAATCTTGCCAAAAATTTGTGTAGGTTTAATGACTTACCGGATATTCGGACTTAAAGATGTTTGATATATTTTTTGATAAAATTTCAAAATCCGCTGAGTGTAATCTAATATTTAGCGACATATAATGATCGATAATGCAATGTATTAAATACTGGCGATGTTTTGAATCTAAATGTAAATCATTACAGTTATAATAATCAATCACCAAGCGTCCTTTAATTGATTTTTCCAAAATAGCCAATATATTATATTTGTCGCCAACTGGTACCCGTACACTATAACAATTTAAAATTTATTTTCAATAAGTAAAAAATCATAAGCACATGTTGTATTTAAGTATAATTTAACTTTGATTTTTTTCTTGATTAATAATAAACTTTAAAATAATTATTAGTTTAATTCATTAGTATGAATCGAAGATTTTGTAATTTCTTTAAAACACAGTTATGCTACAATTTATCTAAAAATTTATCCATATTTCGAATTATATAAAACATATATGTGATACCTATGTTCGGCAAAAAATGATCCACTTTGTATTGGACTTGATGTTGAACTTTGATTTTCAATCCATTCCAGTACTCTGCTATTCAAAGATCGTGTTACATTCGATTCTGGTAGAGGATTGTTCTAAGTAGAAAAACAATCGATTGCAACAATTTGATATGTGATGTTCTAAAATTTACTTAGTATTTGTTTACCATTTCTAGACGCCATTTTCTCAGAGCTTCTTTAAATATGAATTTTTCACCTTTTGGATAATTTTCAAACATCTCATCTATGCAATCCAGTCCCATAACTTGCAATGTTTTGATTGTACATTCATGAGTGATTACCAAGAAATGTATAGTTTTTTGTGAAAGACCCCACGATGAAACCAGGTTTTTAAATTCTTCATATCGCGCGAGATCATCCTCGTTTGGTAGTACAGAAAACGGTACAAATTCAATGGTACAATCACTTGTACTATAGACATTATTTCCATGTTGCCCATTATTCGATGACATTTTGTAGTATGGATTTTACGAATATTATGTGAAAGCACTTGTTTTATATAAACCACGTTTTGTACACTTAAATACTAACCTTGAAATTGGTAATGTGCATAATCCGAATTAAACAAATAAAAAAAAATTTCTTGCACTTTTATAATTTTGACAGTATTAAAGTATTTAATATGTTTTAATATTGTATTTAATGTATTTAATAGTATCTAATATATCTATTTAATAGTATTTAAAGATTTTTAATCACTATTTTTGACCGGTTTATTTGAAATAAAAGATAACACAATAGACGACTAATCGATTCAATTGATGGCGTTGCACTAAATAAAATTATCATTAATTCATCATAAGTCAAAACGAGTATTATAACGGTAAGAATTACAGTTAAATGTTTTACGCATTTAACACAATAGAAATATTATTTACGAATATAAACGAAATATCAAATAATAATACGATTTAAGAGTTTTAAATAATCATTTAAATTTAAGGAAAAATTTAAGGAATTTAAATTAAAGTAAATTTTATTTAGTTCAAAAGATTCAAATATTTTAATGATCCCTTTTATGCAAAACGGAAAATAAGAACTTAAATCTTTAGAAATAAAAATTTATTTAATTTCACCATAAAATTTTTTCTTTTGATTTAAAGATATTTCTTACTTTTGTAATTATATTTGAAACTATGATGATATACTTGAATTTTAAGAATTAAATATTCATTTAAATTGAAGAATACAATCATTTCGATTTTTAGATTAAAGTAAAATATTTTTGATTCAAATGATTTAAGTTCTTTGCGAATTAATTTTACGCGCAATATAAAATAAAGAATATGATTGTTTGGAACAAATAATAAATTTATTTAATAATTAAGACACTTCATTTAATTCAAATGATTTTTGTTAAAGATTAGAAATTTTTAAAACAAAGTTTTATAATTTTTCTCAGTGTATGTTCCAGTCATTGTTTGTTAGTTTGAGCTCTTCAATGGATTCGAAATAGATCCCTGGTTGATTTTCGAACGTTGTAATATTGTATGGTAGTGTGCTCGAATTGCAAAAACTGAACGTAATTAGTAATATGAGCAGTGCTGCATAGATCATATTGGTGCGTGTATGTGTGGCAACTCGAGACCTGCAGACTTTAAGTTGTTCTACTTTGTTCTTATTTGTTTTACCATCCTCATCTGATTTGGTTGTTGGTTCTTGATTATCCTCATTTGGAAAGGAACTTATCTTTGTAATTGGTCTCTTGAAGGTGGTGTTTTTTGGACCTTTAATTGATACCACTCTAGTTAGACCATCTGACCCTGGATGTGTGTCTGTTATCCTTCCCATTGTCCATTTTGTAGGTTGGAGGTGTTCATCCTTTACTAGAACTAGTTGACCAATTTTGTAGTTTTCTTTTGGTTCTTTCCATTTGTACCTTTGCTGTAGACTGTTTAAGTAGTCTTTGGACCATATTTTCCAAAATCCTTGAGTCATTTTTGAAAGCAAGGTCCACCTCTGTTTTGGATTTATGTAGCACAGTGCTGTACTCCTCGAAGGTTAATGTTGTTTCACCGATAACTTTTTTTAAGTGGCCTTTCGTTGATTTCCCTCCAGACTCCCAAATGCCCCCGAAATGGGGACTACCGGGCGGGATGAAATGCCAGTTTGTTCCTTGGTTAGCTTCTTTCTGAGCTGCGTTGTTGTTTGCTAGTTATATAGCCACCTGTAACTCCTTGCTTAGTGCGTTCCGAGCTCTAACGAAGTTGGTACCGTTGTCACTGTATATGTTCAAAGGCGTTCCCCTTCTTGAGGTAAATCTTCTGAATGCTGCCAGGAACGCTACTGTTGTTAGATCACTCACCAGCTCCAAGTGAATTGCTTTAGTAGCGAAGCAAATGAATAATGCTATATATTCCTTGTAGGATTTGTTTCCCCTTCCCTTGGATACAAGGATTGCGAATGGACCCGCGTAATCAATGCCCGTATTGGAGAAAGGGGCAGATGAAATGACTCTAGCTTCCGGTAGCATACCCATTAACTGTTTTGATGCTGCTCTTCTGTATCGAAAACATTTTACACAATTGTGGATTGTTGTGTGTACTAGACTTTTGCCATTCAAAATCCAATATTTTGAACGTAATTGTGCTAAAGTTGCTTGTAAGCCTTCGTCTAATACAAGATGGTGTGCTTCATTTGTGATGACGGTTGAGTAAATATGATGTTTTGGTAGAATCAGTTGATGTTTTTGATCATAATTTAGGTGAGATTTTTGTAATCTATCGCCAACCCTCAACAAACCATCTTTGTCTATGAATGGATTTAGTGATGACAGTTTGCTGCTCCTTTTGGCTTTGTTCGTTGTTTTGAGGAGTTTAATGTCTTTGGCGAATTCCGAATCTTGTATTACTTTTATGATTATATTGTGTGATCTGGTTAGTTCGTCTACTGTCAGAAAACTTGGTATCTCTCCAGGAACTAGTTGTATTCGGTTTTTAAGGATAGTAATAAATCTATAGCAGTACGCTATAGTTCTTTTGATTTTAAGAGATGATGAAAATCGTGAAAAATCTATGAACTCTGGTTGAGGAAGTGCGTGGGTAAATAAGCAATTTGTTTTTAGTTCTTCTTTGGCTGCTTCTTCAGTTGGTTTAATCGCTAGTGGGTAATTTGAGCTCTTTAACCAAGTTGGTCCTTCCCACCACAGTTTATGGTTTCGCAATTGTCGTGCTTTAATTCCACGTGAAGCTACATCTGCAGGGTTATGGTCTCTTGACAACCTTCTTTCGACTTGAAGGAACCGCGCTATTGCCATACGTTTAGAATCTTCCAAATGCGTAGCTGGATTTTTCTGGAATGAGATACGTAACTCGTAGCGCCCATCCTTCAGTCGCCGGTGTGTTTCACGAAAGAATTCCTCACACTCCTGCTCCGGTTTTGTGAGAGTGCGTGGAGGATGCATTTCTTCTAATTCCCAAAATTTTTTTAGTTGTCCATCTATCTCGGTTGATGAGTCATGTGAGTTATATTGTAGCTCTGTTGTTCTGTTGGGCGTAGATATCCTACCTAAAATGACCCATCCGAATTCCGTGAGCTGTGCGGCTGGTTCGATTTTACTCCCTTTTATGCACTGTGGCTTCATGATCTGCGAGTAGTAGTCTGCACCCAGAAGTATATCAATAGGTGCGGGTATGTTGTAATTCGGATCGGCCAGCAGGAGCTCGTTTAAATGTTTCCACTTTTCAGTTTTAAATGGTGTTTCTGGAAGGTTTTTGCTTATTTTGGCTAGTACAAGAGCTTCAATTTCTATTGAAAATGTTGATGGATATCTTGGTTGTAGGTTGATATTTACAAGACGGTTGATTTTGCCAGCAATTTGGCCGCCTATTCCATGGACCTTTGCACTGATTTTACGACCCACTAGATTTAAACGTTGTTTGGCTCCTGTTGTTATGAAGACGTTTGTGAACCGGTGTCGATCAGCACTCTTAAGAGCTCTTCCCGTCCATCGAAACTATTTGTTTTGACAAGGGCGGTTGCTAAAAGTGTTGTCTCATGCGTTTTTATCACACTGTTGGTTGAAATGCTTCTTGGTGCTTGCCCTGGCATTCTTTACATCTTAATTGACTATAACATTGTTGGAAATTGTGTCCAGTGGCTAGGCACCTTCTGCATAGATCATGCAAATTGATAAGCTGTATTCGTTCTATGTGACTAATTTTGTTAAACTTGTGGCACCATTCTAATTTATGATTTATCGAACACCGTGATTTGAAGCTCCTTTGGATTATGTAATGACATCTCATATGATTTCATAGTTTCATTATCTAATTTTTTCGTTAAAAATGGCGCCCAGGTCGCGATGTCGACTCCTAAATTCTTTATTGCATGTAGGTTTTGCCTGACGGTGTCATGCAATATTCTAATTGCAGATGCTGCCTCTTGTTGAATATTGTGGAGGGCAAAAATAGCGTTTATGTGGTTGGTTGCTAGTAACCTTTTGTTCTGGTATTTATTAACTAGTATTTCCATTGCGCTTTCATAGTTGTCTCCTATTGGCTGCAAATGGTGGATGTTTTTGCTTGCTGCTCCCTTCAAATTTGTTTTCAGATACATGATCTTATGGGTATCCGTTAGACTGGCGTTTTGATCCACTAACTTAGAGAAGAGTTCATGAACCCGATCCAATCCTGATAGTTCCTATTAAACTTTGGTATCTCGATTTCTTTTAACCGGTAGTTTTTTGGTTGTTGATGGTTAATTTCAATCGTCTTATGTACTGCCTGTTGTAGCTTAGCAGCACAATCTTCCGCACGGCTGCTTATGTCGAAATAAAGATCGTATTTAAAATATTTCTGATTGCCTATGTCATCACTGGAGGTTTCTAGAAGTATCTCTTCGTGCAGCTCATCTATTTTTTCCATCGTTGCGTTTACTGCTTAATTTTCTGATTCAGGTATTCAGCTTCCTTCTTTTTATTTATGATATCGTATGCTTGAGTTATTATATTCTCTAAGTGATTTATTTTTACTGTCTGTTTTCTGAGCAGCCGCTCCTTTTGATCATCGTTGTTATTTTTTATCGTTGGAATTATCAGCTTTGAAGTTGTTTGTTTTGTTGCTTTTGTAGTAATGGCTGGATAAATTTTTTCGATATCCAAATCATTCAGCTCTGATAGCTCTGTTGTTGTTGCTATCGGCGTTTTTTCAAGCGCGATGTTATCTGCTGCTGTTATAGTTGGAGTTGTTGCAGCAATTTTCAGTTTAGAGTTAATATCCGCCGTTATGTTGTCACAAGAACGTTTAATGTGTTTTCTTTCTTCTATATAAGACAAGTTGTTTATGTCTTCCAAGGTTATTAAGATTTTGTCGTTTTCTTTGTATTTATTGTAGATATCTAAGACTTCTTTCCTTTTTTCCAGGTGGGTCTTAGGTCTTCTGGCAGCTGGATCTTTTTTTATGTTTGTAATTAGTTTTAAACAGATTTTAGGTTATCTGTTCGCCCAGATCACTTTGTTCTACTAATAAATTTTCCATTATTTATTATTCTCTAGTTGTTGTTGTTGTAGAGCAAATACTGTTCACCTAGTGTGATTCTTTTTACTCGAAGGATCCATAGGTCGCTGGTTCAAATCCGGCTCGAAGGACCAATGTTTGACCGTGTTAACTTGCCAAAACATGAATTTGATTGTAGAATGTTTCTCACTTGCTGTTGGTCAGGGCTTGACAGAAACACGTTGACTTTTGTGTAATAACTAATATTTATTAAACTATTAATTTTCTTTATATAACAAAAAAATATAAATAAATGTAAACCGATATGTCCATATGTCATCAGTATTTAACGGATGTACATGAACATGAATAAAACTGTATATGCATTTAACGGATGTAAATGAATATGAGTTTCGTTGTTATGCATGTTACAAATTTATTTCATTGATTTTGTTGTTGTAGCAATGAGACGTTATGGAAGTTTAATACTTTTTCTTAAATTATAACAATCATTCTTGTGTCCATTTTGATTATCGTTATTGTTAATTTAATTAATAAAGATTTTATATAAATATGCTTTTCTTACTATTAATTTATTAATTAATATTTCAGTTTATACATTTAATTAACGCACCATATTTGGTTTCTACAACTGCAAGCACACCAACATGACCGCTGCAGATAGAGAGTGTTGGCTGTGTTTTTATGTTATCATGTATAAGTAAATTACCACAAACTAAATATTTGCCAGCTGTATAAATGGAATGTACCAATTCATAACCAACACGCCTTCTTACATTTCATTTTACAGACAATAAATAATTATTCTTTTAAACTCTTCTTCTTCGTAAAATTTCCATGCTTTCCAATTTTTATCGCTCCTAAATTATCCTCATAAATTTTGACGGATTTACTGATTTTTATATAAACATCATTAATTTATCACATAAATTTTAAATTTATCACATAAATTATTTTTTACTTCAATGATTTTTTTTGTTATTTTTAGAAAAAATTAGCAAATAGTCGACAAACAATAATATATAATTATAATTTCATCACTTTAAAGCCGCGTATCCACTATAGAGTTTTTTACGTAGAGGTAGGGAAAACTCTCGCGTAGAGTAGTGTATACACCCTGAAGAGCTCTACAGTAGAGCTCTACACGTGACAGTTCTATTCCTTAAAAAATCTACAGTGTACACGCTATTATTTTAGGTTTTGTAGAGCTCTATATTAGCTCTACACTCTATCTAGCATGTTTGTAAAACGCAATATCTAAACTATAATACTACGATAAAAAAATTGTACACTCTTTATTTTCTAAATGTATGTTCTTATATACTATTTGTAATAAAAGACGTGTTTCGTGTTCTAATGTTACATCAGTAGTCCCGTGTCTTTATTATACACACTGAATTTTACGAATTGAGTTACCCTACAAACCATACATTCATTATACGTTACATCCCCATTTTTTATAATGCTACATTATAACTTATTTATGTACGTCTTGTAGATACTATAGGCTACCTAACTTATCATTAGCATTCTTTACGTTCACGATGTCGAGCGGTTACAATTTGAGAACGTAATTAGACAATTAAATATAACTTGCAACATTATCATCACTACATGTATATGTATAAACTTATAATAAAGGTACTATTTAGTAATTCCTGGCTTCCCCTTTTTTTTTTAAATATTACTTACTAACTAGTAATGATAAAACCTTTTGTTTTTACAGGTCTAATTTCTTAACTGGTTTAATGATACGTCCGTATCTGCTTGTTTGTAATTCAGATCTCCTTCCTGCGTTATTAGTCACCCGATTGTTGACTGTATTCTCGTTCGCCTTACTGTTGGAATTATCTAGATTGTTCGACCTATCGTTGTCCTCATTTGGCATCTGAATTATTATTTGAGTTTGTTGTTCAGCCCCGTTACTATTGCTTTGTGAAGGCATCACTACCATTTCTGTTGCTGTTTGGATTGACGCTTTGCACTTGGCAATGTGTTTTGAATTTCTTCTTAAAACACTGCCATTAGCTGTTTCTACGATGTATGACCTTCGTGCATTTGACAAACTTTTGATTTTACCCGATACCCATTTTCTATGATCTAACTGGATTCTAACTGCATCCCCTGGTTTAAATTCTTCTGATGATTTGCTATTTTGCTCAGCATACTGCTTCTGAATTTTACGAAGGATGGTGAGACGTTCGGATACATTCTTTACCACAACTGGTTTTAGTAATTCTTTTGACGTTGGTATTGTTGATCTGGTGACACGACTAAACAATCTCTGGTTTGGTGATTGTAAGTGTTCATCTCGAGGCATGTTTCTGTAGTTCAATAAGGCTAGATACACATCTGTATCATCTTTACTGCATTTTGTTAGTAAATTCTTCGCTGTCTCTACAAATCTTTCTGCTAGACCATTTGAGCGTGCGTATTTTGGACTCGAAAATTGCTGTGTGATCGACCAGTCTCTCGTGAACTTTTGAAATTTTTCGGACGTATATTGTGTTCCATTGTCTGACTCTAGTATTTCCGGAATACCATGCACCGAAAACCATGACTTTAACTCTTTGATAATTTCATCTGAATTTATTCTGCTCATCAACTTGAAATCAAAAAATCCCGAATAACTATCGACTATCAGCAGATATTCGTTTCCTTGAAAGTGAAATAAGTTGGTTGCTACGATTTCAAACGGATACTCTGGTACTTGTTTATTTATTAGCGGTTCTTTCTGTTTCGAGGTTTGATTTTGTTGGCACACAGCACAACTATTCACATAATCTGCAATGTCTTTAGTCATTCCACGCCAGTAGAACATTTGCCTAGGTCTACTACAACATCTTGTTATACCAAAATGTCCAAGATGAATTGCTTTCAGCATTTTTTTTATTTGTGATTTTGGAACAATTATTTTCATTCCTTTAAAGGCAATACCATTATAATACGCAATTTCTTCTCTGAAATTATGGTACGGCTTAATCACCTCACTCAATACTTTTGTATCCTCTGGCCATCCTGATTGTGAAATTTTTATCAATTCTTGAATTTCGTGATCATTTCTTGTTGCTTCTACCAGTTCAGCTTTTGCACTGTTCGACATGTTCAGTACTAAATAAACTTGAAATTCTTCCTCTTCTTCAACACTATCACTTTTACAGTCTCTACTGAGTGTATCAGCTAGATCCATTGTTGTTCCTTTTTTATAAATTATCGTTGGTGAATACTGTTTTACGTCAAATAGTATTCTCTGCAACCTGGCTGGTGCTGAAGTCAAAGATTTCTTGAAGATGATTTCCAACGGTTTATGATCGCTTTGTACCGTAAGTTTTTTTCCATATACATACACATGGAATTTTTTACAAGCCCATCTAACTGCTGCTGCTTCTAATTCAATTGGTGGATATCTTTGCTGAGCTTTGGTCAATGATTTGGACGCAAATGCTATCGGCTGACCGTTTTGTAACAACGCGGCTCCAAAACTTTTATAACTTGCATCGACCTGAATTGTTACATCTTGATTGGTATCAAAAATTTTTAACACTGGTGGCGACGAAAATGCTTCTTTAAGATTTCGAAAAGCTTCCTCGTGTTGATCAGTCCACATCCATTCCGAATTTTTTTCGAGTAGAAGTCTGAGTGGTTGTGTTATTCCTGATAAATTTGGAACGAATTTTGACAAATACGTTGCCATTCCTAGCAATCGTTGTAGTTCGTTCACGTTGTTTGGTTTATTTAACTGTCGGATCGCTTTTGTCTTTTCCGGATCTACTAACAAACCATTAACACTAAAAATGTGGCCCAGGAACTTTACTTTTTGAGAATTAAATATGCATTTGTCTTTGTTCAGTTTAACTCCACATACCATCAACTTTTTGATTACCCTGGACGTAAGTCTTTCGAGTTGTTCCAACGTTTCAGCATGAATCAGTATGTCATCCATAGAGTTCTCAACATTCTCCATTGACGATAGTGTCGGGATGCGGTCGCTAATTGATACGCCAACGCGTTTGTTTGTTTGATACAGCAACAAGACGCAAAAAATTTCCCGAGTAATTCCGGAATAAGGTAATCAAACTAAGTTGTGATGATGAACAATTTTTATTTTTATTTTTATTATGACGAACAATTTATTTTAATTTTGAGTATATAGATGTTTATGGCGCGAGCGATAAGACGAGAAAAAAATTGTCAATTATAAATTATGTCGTCAACTCAAAACTGTCATAAAATTTATAATAATATTAATTTATAAAATATAATTCGAGATTCAAACCATATATACTCGTACATAATCGAAAAAACTAATTATGTACTAAAATTCGAACTTAACATATATACAATAATGACATTTAGAATGTCAAATTAGAAAATAATTTGTAATTTAAGAAGAGTGAACAACATTATTTTGACATAAAGCTAAGTTACATATCTAGATAATTAAATAAAATCTTTAACTTAAGTTTACATTTTCAGGCTGTGAAACCAACATACCGCCGGCCTTGAATTGTCTAATTCAATTTATGGGATGAATTTATTATCTCTGGTTGTTTCAAGTGCGTATGGTTGCTGCTGATGAAGATTGTACAAGAAATTATTGAAAAATAAATAAAATAGGTAGATGCATGGAAATAGTTTAAGTTTTATTCCATCGTGTCAGGTGCCACTGGTAGAATACATAACTTATGCACTGGCCGCTTTATTTCGTTACTTTTGGTTTTTATAGTAACAACTCGTATGATGCCATCAGATCCAGGATGGAGATTAATAACTCTCCCTAACAGCCATAGGTTGACGGGTAGATTGTTTTCCTTGACTGTGACAATATCTCCAATCTTTATAGGCTCATTTTTGAAGCGCCATTTAGAACGTTGTTGTAATGAGGTAAGGTATTCAATAGACCATCTCCTCCAAAAATGCTGGCTTATCTGTTGAACTGCTTGCCATCTAGTGAGGTGTGACATCTTAACGTGTGTTAAATCTATTTCAGGTATTTTGGTTGTGGGGTGCCCAAGCAAAAAATGTGATGGCGTCAGAGGATCTACATCTGTGTCGTTCAAGCGGCATAAGGGTCTGGAATTTAAAATGCCTTCTATTTCCGCTAAGAGCGTGTTGATTTCTTCCAGGGTTAATATTGTTTGGCCTATCACTCGTTTAAGATGAAATTTACAGGATTTTATGGCCGCCTCCCAGATGCCACCAAAATGTGGTGCACTTGGAGGAATGAATTTCCAGGTAATTCTGTGCCTGGAAAAGAAATCAGATAAATTATTGGAATTTTTAATTAGCGTCGCGAATTCTTTGTTTAATTTAGCTTCTGCGCCGACGAAATTTGTCCCGTTATCGCTGTTGAGCTCTTGGCACACGCCTCGTCGTGCCGTGAATCTTTTTAAGGCTCCAAGAAAGGCGTCACTGGACAAGTCACTGACCAGTTCAAGATGTACAGCTTTGGTACTTAAGCATATGAAAAGGCATACGTAAGCCTTGTATGTCCTTTGACCTCGCCCTTTAATTAAATGTATTTGAATAGGCCCAGCATAATCGACTCCAGTTCTTAAGAAAGGACGTATGAGCTCAACCCTTGACCTTGGCAAGTTACCCATCAACTGTTGTTGACATTGGGCTTTGAATTTACTGCATGTGACGCAGCGATTAACAATTTGTTTGGCTTTAACTTTACCATTAGGTATCCAAAACTCTTGTCTGGCAATGGCTAACAACAGAGATGGTCCAGCGTGCTTATTATCCTGATGTATATCAGTCAAAATCAATGACGTTATTTTTGACTTATACGGCAAAATGATTGGATGCTTTGTGGAATGCGGTGCGAGGCTGTTTTGTAACCTTCCTCCAACGCGAAGTATTCCGATATCGTCCACAAACGGATTCAGTGATTTCAGACCACTATTTTTGGTTACTTCTCCAGTGGATTGCAGGGAAGATATATCTTCGTGATAATATTGAATCTGCTCGTTATGACAGAGAGTACACAAGGCATGAAAGAGTTCCTCGCGTCGTAGATAAATGCCACTTAGTCTCGATTCCTTTACCTTGGCACTATTATTAATGTATCGAAATATATATCCCAACACTCGCTGCAATTTGCGGAAGGAGGAATATTTAGCGATGATGACGTCATACCATTCATTACGTGCACTCAAACTGGAAACGAATGCGACGACCTTCTTGCTCCTTTCTTCTATATCAGTATGGTATGTACTTTGAGGCGGCCAACTTTCTGGAGACTTATGCAACCATGCAGGACCCATCCACCATAGTTTGTGTGACATGAGTTCAGGGGAAGATAGACCCCGGGTGGCGCAATCCGCAGGATTTTCAGCTGTAGGTACGTGACCCCAATGTTGTCGGGGAATGGAGGACAATATTGTCGCTGTGCGGTTACCAACAAATGTGTTCCAACGTCTTGGGTGACTTCCCAGCCAATCTAGGACTATTTTTGAGTCGGTCCAAGCGAAGATCTGGCAGAAATGGGATTGTGTTTCTCGCAGAACGACTTCAGTCAGGCGGGTTAATAAAACTGCGGCGCATAACTCTAGCCGAGGCAAAGTTTGCTGTTTGATCGGAGCGACCTTTGTTTTGGACGCAACCATATTTACAAATGTGTTACCATCGCTATTTGTGACTTTAAAAAATATCACTGCTGCATATGCCATCTGACTGGCATCACAGAAGCCGTGTACATCAACCTGGCATGCCTTATTCGTCTGTATGAACCCCAATTTTTCACCCCATAACGTTTGAAGGAAGATCTTGGTGGTGATGACTACTGGAGATATCCAGCCGAGCGGGTCAAAGATGCGACTAGCTTCGGATAGCACGGTCCTTTTTGTGAACTTTACGTTGTCCGGTAGACTGGACGTAAATATAAACCGATCCGTTTTAGCATTCCATGCAACGCCCAAAACCTTTGAGGCATTCTCGGTTTCCTGAGCATGATCTTCAAGCTCTTTGAGATGAGACTCATTATTGTCCGTGTGAGCATTAGACAATATTCGTGCACAGTTTGATTTCCATTTCCCGAGCTGAAACCCATACTGTGATAGTACTGCAGTGAGGCTTGTCTGAAGCTGTAATAACCCCTCCTGCTCATCCATTCCGATCATGACGTCATCTACGTACATACCTTTTAAGATGACGTTGGTTACAAGGGGCGCTGTCGTTTTGTTTTCTTCCGCTGCTTGCTGGGTAGCTTTAATGGCCAAAAATGAAGAGGAGGATAATCCGTAGGTTACCGTGTTTAGTTTGAAATGCCTTATTGGTTTAGACGGATCCGTTCTCCAAAGAATTTTTTGAAACTGCGCATCTTCTGGGTGTATTAACACCTGACGGTACATTTTTTGAACGTCCGCCGAAAAAACCACCTTATGCTCACGGAATCGTAAAATGATTGCGAATAATGACGATTGTAAGGTAGGTCCAACGGCCAAGCAATCGTTTAGTGAAACCCCGGTGCTAGTTTTAGATGAGCCATCGAACACTACTCGTAGTTTCTTCGTTGAACCTGTGGCTTACCCCGTGATGTGGCAAGTAGAATCCATGTTCGGAAATCTCTTCGGACGTAATCTCGGACATATGATGTAACTGCTGATATTCGAGTAGAAATGCATGATATGATTTGGCCAAATCTGGATCACGCTCAAACCGGCGCTCTAGTCCTCGCAATCGCTGTATGGCTGCAGGTAACGATTTACCCAAACTACTTGGTGATTCCTTGAATGGAAGCCGTACAATAAAACGACCTTCTTGACTTCGCTTCACATTACTTTGAAAATGGGTTTCGCAGAAATTTTCTTCTGAAGATAGAAGAGATTTTGGTTCGTCCACGGAATCCAACTCCCAGAACCGCCTTAAACTTTTGTCTATATCGACTAGATTTTCCACTTCTCTTGTTACAGATATCATCGAAGCAACATGAGCATCTGGCGTTTCACTGACTCGACCTGAAACTATCCAACCAAAAATAGTGTTTTGCAGGATAGGTTCGGTTGGGGCGGTTTTAATTTGACCATCCAGTAGAACGTTAAAAAAATGATCGGCGCCAATTAGGATATCTATATCATCCCTTTTATGGAAATATGGATCGGCCAACTTGATTTGTTTACCCACCGTAATACTTCCGACGTCTAAATTTTGATGCGGTAACTTGCTGGTAATTTTCATCATGACTAGCGCATCTATCTGAAATTCTGGGCTGAACTCTGGACAAATAGTTAAGGTGGTTATGCCTTTGGATCTTAATGAGCTGGATTGGCCCAAACCGCTTATAAGAATTCGCGAGTTTCGCTTTCTGATGCGAAGACGTTGAGCGCAAGCTTCCGTGATGAAACTTGCCTGAGATCCTGAGTCTAATAGTGCACGACAGGATACGAGTTGTCCGGATACATTAAGTACCTTGATCATAGCTGTGGGAAGTAACGCTGTAGTATGCGTGTTTGGTGATAACTTGGTGGCTGCTATGGCAGACGTTATACTTTCCAAAGCTGGAACCGTGTTTCCCATTAATTCTTCTTGGTGAAGCAATGTATGATGCTTTCTACCGCATTTTCGACATCTTCGGCGGGATGGACATTTAAATATCGGATGTTTGCTACTCAGGCAGTTATTACAACGCTTATTTTGCTTTGCAAACTCTACTCGTCCTTTAGCATCTAAGGAATGAAAATCTTTACATTCAAATAACGAATGGTCGGGATCTTGACATATAGCACACTGAAATTGTGGCTTTTGGGCAGCCACGTTTGATTCCAATGCTATAGGTTCCCTAGTAGATACGTGCCCCCTTATATCGTGCTTGAAGTTTGGGCGTTTTAATGATACGTTTAGGCATTCTAACGTATCAATTCGTCTTGAGAGAAATTTTAAGAAATCGGAAAACTTTGGGTCGTCCATATCGGTGGCCGCTTCTGCCCAAAGTGCCCGTGATTTATCATCAAGCTTGCCCATTAAAATATAAATAAGCCACGGGTCCCGGGATTCCGCATCATCCCCTAATGCCTTCAGCCCGCGAATGACCTCGTCCGACGTGTCCATTATCTTCTTGATTTGATTTGCGTTAGACGTGTGAATTGGAGATTGTTCTATGAAGGTGCGAATAAAAGAATTTATTATGTGGTTTTTTCGGTCGTATCTTTCTTTCAACTTGTTAAGGGCCCCAATATAGTTGTTCTCCGTTACGTTTATGTGTCGTAATAATACTGCGGCCTCTCCCCGTAATAGACCCTTGAGGTATTGCAATTTTTGTACCGCGTTTAATGACGGACATTCATGGATGGTGGTGGTGTATAAATCGAAGAAAGACTGCCATTCGGAATATTCGCCTGAGAAGGGCGGAATCTGAATTTTGGGTAGTTTTACATCCGAACGACTGCCAATTTGAGTCGCATTTTGAGATGTGTCTAATATAAAACCTCCGTTTCCAGCATTTAGCTGTTTCTCACGAATGAGAGCATTAAGTTTTGCGACTGCGTTGTAGTAATTTTCCTCATACACTGTATCGCATGGTTCATTGGCATCAATTAGAAGCATTGCGCTCTCTATATCGGTGAACTCCTTCATTAAATTCTCTACCCGACTTAGACGCACATTTAATTGCTCCAATGCAACATCGCAATCGGCTTCGTGTGCGAACTTAATGATGTTGGTCAGCTTTCCTTTGTTCATGCCCCTTCGTTTTCGCAAACCGGCTAAATCGGCCATGATGAAATAAAATACGAATGGTATAACTATTATCGAGTTGACTTTACTGAATTTGACTCTTATTTCACTTTAAAACACTCGTTTACTTCACTTTAAATAAAACTCGTTCGTTTATTGATTGTTCACTTATTAGGTTTAAATGCAAGGCAGACACTTGATTTTCTCCTTTAGTTTGCACATATATCACCAAAAAAAAAAAAAAAAAAAAAAAAACAAATTTTTACTTATCTGAGCATGCGGTTTAAAATTTGGTTTAGTGGTATACTGCTTGTGATCACAAAAATCCGGCTCGAAGGACCAATATGTCGGGATGCGGTCGCTAATTGATACGCCAACGCGTTTGTTTGTTTGATACAGCAACAAGACGCAAAAAATTTCCCGAGTAATTCCGGAATAAGGTAATCAAACTAAGTTGTGATGATGAACAATTTTTATTTTTATTTTTATTATGACGAACAATTTATTTTAATTTTGAGTATATAGATGTTTATGGCGCGAGCGATAAGACGAGAAAAAAATTGTCAATTATAAATTATGTCGTCAACTCAAAACTGTCATAAAATTTATAATAATATTAATTTATAAAATATAATTCGAGATTCAAACCATATATACTCGTACATAATCGAAAAAACTAATTATGTACTAAAATTCGAACTTAACATATATACAATAATGACATTTAGAATGTCAAATTAGAAAATAATTTGTAATTTAAGAAGAGTGAACAACATTATTTTGACATAAAGCTAAGTTACATATCTAGATAATTAAATAAAATCTTTAACTTAAGTTTACATTTTCAGGCTGTGAAACCAACAGATAGGATTTGACCCATTACATCCTGGAACACTTCAGGAGCAGACGCTAATCCGAACGGCAATCGTTTAAATGAATATCGTCCCCAAGGAGTGCCCATTGTCAGATATTTTTGTGTCCGTGGTGACACCTGTATCTGCCAAAAACCTCTTTTGCAATCCAGTATTGTAAAATACTTAGACTTCTGTATTTTCGACATAATCTCCTCAGCTGTTTTTAATGGATGATATCTTCGGATTATATTTTTATTTACGTCTGTAGGATCAATACAAACTCGTAGTTTATCATTTTTCTTCACTATTACCATAGGCGATACCACTTAAGTAACCTCGTGTGTTTTCTCTAGCACACCTAATTCTACCATACTGTCTATTTCTTTTTTCACTTGTTGTTTTATTGCCAACGGTACTTTGCGAACCGGTTGAATTTCAAACTTTGGATCTTCCACCAAATCAATATCGTAGATGTAATTTTTTATACACCCTAAACCGTCGAAGATTTCTTCCTGCACCTTCAGTTCCTGTACTCTAAGCACTAATTTTAAATTTTCGCAAGTTTGTTTTCCCAAAATCGGTGACACCTTTGCATTCACTACTAGAAATTTGATCTGATGATTTTCATCTCGAACAACACACTTTGTTTTAATTTCGCCTATTACATTTAACTTCTCGTTATTGAACACTGTCAAGTGTTTTGCGTTTGATGGTTGTATTCTAATATTTATTTTGTCTACTATTCTTTTTGGAAGTACGTTACACTGCGCGCCTGTGTCAAGCTTGACTTTGACATTTGTTGTAGCTATTTTTATTTCCTCATACCAATTTTTGTTGTCGTCATGAACTGATTCTACAAAAACATCTTTGTCGTTATCACTATTCGTTGAATTTGAATCTTCGACTATCACTTCATTTGTCTGTTTTTTACTTGACCTACACATTTTTCCGAAATGACCTTTTCCATTGCATTTTTTGCAATTTTGACGAAAAGCCGGGCAATTTCTTCGTCCATGTGTGGTTCCGCATCTCTTACAATCAAATACTTCCGAATCACGATTCTTTGAATTATTTACTGACTTAATGTTTTTAGGTTGGGAATTATCACGTTTGTATTGGTGTTTGTTTATTGCATCTACGTTGTTATTATTTGAGGTTTTCATCTGATTTATTTGTCTAGAAGCTGCCTCACTCGTTCTACACGTCGTTACTGTTTTCTCCAGCGTAATATCATCTTCTGCTAGCAACTTTTCGCGCATGACATCACTTAATATTCCGACTATTATTTTATCTGGGACCAAGCTGTCTTCCAATATACCGAAATTGCATTTTTTTCCTTGTGATTTTACTTTGGTTAGGAATTCATCAAAAGTTTCCCCTTCGACTTGGCATAACTTATTAAATACATAACGCTCAAACGTTATTGATATTTTTGGTGCGAAGTATTTTTCGAAGTGTTCTTTTATTTTTCCTATATCCTTGACGTCATCGTCGGATAAATTAAACGTATTAAATATTTCGATGGCTTGATAACCTATACTCGACATAAACGTGGCAACTTGTATTTCGTTGTCCTTTTAGCTGTGTGGCAATCGAAAACCATTCGAATTGTTGTTTAAATTGTTTCCAACCTTTCGACATGTCTACACTATTGAACAGTAATGGTGGTGGTGGTCTCACACACGATGATGATGATGGTGGCGTCGTTTCAGCCATTTTTGCGAAAAAAATAAATTTGTTTGTATTTATGTATTTATTTTTTCGTACTTCACTTGACTTCTCTTTTCTTTTCCATTAATATAAATTATATATTTTATTGTATTTGCACCTCCTTTTTTACTGTTTTTATTTAACTAATTTTATAATAACTTTTTGCTTTTTACTCTGACACCATGTAATAAAAGACGAGTTTCGTGTTCTAATGTTACATCAGTAGTCCCGTGTCTTTATTATACACACTAATTATAATTGAGTTACCCTACAAACCATACATTCATTATACGTTACACTATTTAAAAGGAAAAAAACGTTTATGCAAGCAATAAACGTTTTAATGCAAACATATATATTTTAAACTTATATGCGCCACCGGATGTACCACATATTTTTATAGGGTGCAGGCGGGTTATTGAGTTCATGAGTTGTCTGGTGACAAACCATGTCTCTTATGGTTCATTTGAACATTCTGGGAGGCGACGAGAAGATGGTCGTGGGCGTGATAATGGAGACTCGATGTTCGGGGCTTCCGTCTAGGTGCGATGCCTTCGGTACAAATGTCGTACTGCCAACGTGACCCCCAAGGCAATGATGCTCCAGAGCAGGAATTGTGTTACCACGTAATGATGGATGTGGTGAGTGCTCATGGCTACGTCCTCATCCGATTGCAGGTCCCTTAGTTCGGTTTCTAGAGCCGTGATATTCGGAGTAGTGATATCGAAACTGAGATGAGGTGCTGAGGTAAGTTCTGGTGACGTGGTTTCTAATGAGAGATTAAATGCTGGGAGATGAACGCTTCGTCTCGTTGACTGACGCAGTTGCGGATGGCATGCAAATGGACTTGGTTGCCCCTAAGCGTACAATCTGGTTGTAATGTGATGAGACCGTTATCTTCTAACATGCATGGGTATGTGATTGCATCACAGATAAGGTCGGTGGCAGTTTTTTGCGTCACTCCGAAGATCCATTGATTTGGTGCGTGTAACTTGATGAAATAATTTTTCGCCACTGTTGTTTCGAGAGCGCAGCTTTGGTGTTGTACTGGTGCTTGTAAGAACATTGATATTTCGCATTGTATGTGTCCATTTTGCTGAGTATGCAGTGTGGAAATGTCACACAGAAGCAGATCACTAAGTACTTCTCTGCATGTCATCTTTTCTTCTGAGGAAATGGCGGCAAAGTGTTCTCGAAATTGATCCACCAGGATGTACTTGGTTGATGGGTGGAACCGTAGTTGAGTGTTATCATGAATTACTGGAATAGCCATGACTTCATACATTTGATAGTTCCATGAATGTACTAATGGTATTTCTAACGCGATGATTGCGTCATTCTGGTCTCACCGTCATTAATTGATAGACGTGGTGTAATTCTAGTTGTCCTTGCCCTGGCATTATGATTTAAGTAAGTAATATTTGCCGCTGTGGGGCGGTGCCCGTTTCATGTGCCCTAAGTTGAGGTACTCGGCCATGAACTGACAATATTGCTCTTTTAATTCATTATTTGAATCCAGTTTTCGTTCTAGTTGTAAAAACCGTTGGCACGCCCGTTGCTTTGAACTCCCTAACTGGTCTAAGTGCGTTTCTTTGAACGGCAGCTGGACCACATATCGTCCAAAAGGGTCTCGTCGTGTGGTTTCACGATAGGTATTTTCACAAGCGATGTTTTCAGTTGTTTCTTTTCCAATACCCTCGACGATTTCTTCTAGTTCCCAGAACCGCTGCATCGTTTTTTCCAGCTTTGTTCCGCTGTGAATTTGTACTGAGGGATGAGCCGTTTTTATCTGAGTTGGACCTGAGATCACCCAACCGAAGCTCGTCTTGATGGCATTTGGTTTCCCCTTTATTATTGGACCTTCAATGAGATCTCCATATACGTCGGCTCCTAATAAAATGTCATTGGGAGCGGGCGTGTCAAACGTTGGGTCGGCCGCGATTAACTGATTCCAACGGTTATTTCGTTTGATCTGTTGTTCAGGCACATTCATGGTGATCCTTGGCCTTTGTGAAGCTTTAATCGATATGATGATGAAAAATGTGGGTGAAGCCATATTTGAACTTTGGCGGTTGTTGGATTGGTGTTATTTGCTCCTACTCCCGAAATGGTAACAGATGTTTGGCATAACGGTAGCCCGAGCCGATTAACCGCCTCTTCCGTGATGAGCGAGACCTGTGACCCCTGATCTATCAAGGCTCTGAAATCGGTAAACTCCCCACACATATTTCTGCTTTTGACCAGAGCGGTTGCCAACAGGGTTGTGTGGTGGGAGTCTGATGTGCTGATGGTGACTCTTTTATCCAGCTGTTGTTGTGGTTCATGCAGCAATTGATGGTGCCGGTTGCTGCACATTGTGCATGCTGCATTAACCTTGCATGTTATTTGCGAGGTGTACAGATGTGTGCTCGATTAATAAAGTCGATCCGTCATTTTATGCTGATGTTGCGGAAATGGTGGCATTGGTCAACGAGGTGCCCCTTCTCTTTGCAATAAGAGCAGGCGGTCGTAAACTTCTGGATGTAGGCCCTCTGATCACCAGTCTCAATGACGGGGGACACGCCACGCTGCTGGGCAATGTAGTCTGTCCTAACTGATCGCGTGATGGATGGTTGTTGTGTCCTGAGTTCGCCTCTTTCAGTGCCAAGGGAGACGATCCGCTGATGAACCAGGTGATCGAACTTAGTTGTTCGCGTGATGGATGCCTTTTGTGTCCCTGTTGCTTCTAATAGCTGGAATCTTCGAAGCAAGAATTCCATGCAATCTTCCAGCTTTGGAATTTCTCGTGGGCTGGCGAGGGATAATTCATATTTTTCTAACGTCTCTGCATCGACCTTTTTCATAATGAGATGACCCACGAAAGCTTCAAAAGTATTATCTAGTTGAAGGTTTTGAATATTATGAATGGTTTCAACAACCCATCAAGACAACCCATCAAGACTCCCATCACGAAATCCTAGTCTGATTAGGATACACGATATCCTAGTTGGATTTCAGGCTTTAAAAGCTGGGTTCCGCTCAAAAATATTACTGTCAAGAGCGAATTTCTGTCTCAGGGTTCCTTACAACTACTGATAAAAGGCACAGGTTTTTGTCTTTATATGTTGTCAAACAATAGTTTTTAGCAGTTCTCTTAAATTAGGTTTTAGCTGGTCATTTCTAATTGAGGTAAGGAATCGCCTACGAATCGAAATTTCTTTTTTGCAGATGGATCTTGTATACTTGCAGGTCAAGGTACTGTTCGTAATTCAATTCAAAATTCCTGAATATTCTAGCATCACTAATTACACTTGAGCACTTGCTATTCGAAGGGGATACTTTGTAGAATTATCTTTTCGACCTCATTCGATTAGTTTGGCAAAGCAGTATTTTGTCTGAAGATTTTCGTAAGTACGTATTTTTTTTTGAATGATCGGAGTAACCAGTTGCAGTAACATATTGAAATTACTATATGACATACGTAGAAAATTATCATAGCCGTTTGTAACGTTTTCCTTAATTTTATTAATTGATCAACGATAAAATCCGACGTTTTGCTTCCTTTCGCGATCCACTCGCGCACCCAACACTTTTTTTCTTGTCTTCTTTTTCAAGTAAAAAAATAACGGCACTAGCAGCTTGTTTTTGATGAAAACTCATTTTAATTTGATTTTTTTTTATGTAGCTTGTGTAGCACGAACGAAAAACTGAAAATAAAATGTCTGAAAATAAAACATTATTAATCGAAAATAAAATATAGTAGTAGCCGAGGACTCTACCGTAGAGAAAAATAGGTCTACAGTGTATACAGTTTGTAGAGCACATGGTAGAGCTCAAAATTTCTCTACGGCTACTCTACGGAAAGCAGTAGAGTCGTAGAAACGCTCTATAGTGTACACACTGCTTGTAGAAACTCTACACTCTACACTCTACGCTCTACCAAAAAACTCTATAGTGGACACTTGGCTTTAGAACCATAAAAGTTTAAAGCTTAGTTTACTTAATTACTTAAATTATAAAATAGAACAACACGTTGGTATCCGGTTGTATAGGGAGCGCGTGGCGATGCAACATCCGGCTAGGTTATTTTATGTTATTATGCATCAGCATTATGTATTCCCATAACTCCTCCCCGGGGTAGAGAAAGGACGTCCTCGTTCTTTGGTGTAATCCCTATTTTTACCAAAAGATCTCGGTATTGTGAGCTCACATTTGACTCGGTGGATTTTGTGGTTGACTATTTTGACTGTTGTTTTGTACCTTTGGATGCTGGCGTAGATTCGTAATATTATTCCAATGATTGATAATGATAGCCCTTCCGATAGCGACCATATCCAAGTTTGATGGTTTATTTGTCTCAGGTAAACTTGGTTCAGTTGTTTCCTGTTTTCGATATTTTCCTGGACGATTTTACCAACACTGAATTCTTTTATTAGTTGGCGAGTGGCTTGGAAATTGTGAAGGGGCACCTTGGATTTCCATGTTTTTACTTTTGATTTCAAAAGATTTAAATTTTTTGTTCTTAAAGGTAACCGTACAATTCCAAAACGATATTAGAAAATTTCCATGTAATGTTCGGTTGTGAGGGCCACAGTCTGAATAAAGTGTTTCGCTTTTTGCATTTGATATTACAATTTTGTCTTCAGCGATAAATTGTAGCATCGTTTCCTTTTCTTTTGTCACATTACAATTGCTTATTTTCCCCATTACAAGTGGTAATATACAATTATCGTCGAATTCCTTGATCTCAGAATGTTTCTGCACAAAGTTGTCATGTTTTGTTGTTGTAAACAATTTTTGGTTTGTTCGAATGAGATATTGTGGGTTGTCTCTGATTATTGTATTATTGATGATTAGTGGTATTATCATCATAGCTGTTGACTTTTTTTTTCTAATTCGGGTACTTGTAGTATGTAGAGCTGGGTATCATCATTAACTGCTATTTTCGGTGTTACGTACTGAAGTTTGGACTTAGTTCTAATTTTAGCCTCTTGGATATCCAATCCAAGTGGTTTTCAACCTCTTTTATGCCTCTGTGGGCTCGCTCGTGCTCTTTCACTATTATGGCATTTTGCCGGTCTGAACTTCTCTCATCCTCGACCATTTTGGTGACGAAAACCACATGGCCATTTTGGGAGAATTCTCGTCTAAAACATTCCTGAATTTTACCGTATAGGATTTCAGGTGCGAAGATTGCGGTCTGTTTTCCGTTGTGGAATTTTTTTAAGACGTCTGTAATATCCTTTAGTCGAATGAGATTTTTGAAGCAATTATTCTATTAAAACTTGGAAATATATTTTCTGTGATTACTAAATCCAGGTTCGAAAGTTTAAGAACTAATTGGTTTCTGTAGTAAATAAGAGGTCTTTCTGAAAAATAGTTCAGTTGTATTTAAAGCGCGTCTGCAACGACGTTGGCTTTACCTTCCTTGTAAATGACGTTATAGTCGTAATTTTCTAGTTCAAGTCTCCATCTTAAGATCTTTGAATTCTTTTCGGAAGACTTTATGAACCTCAGAGGTTTGTGGTCAGTTACCAGCGTAAATTTGTTACTGTAAAGATATGGCTGGTACTTTTTTACTGCCCAAATAATCGCCAGTGCTTCTTTTTCATTGGTGACGTAGTTAATTTCTGTCTTATTCAACGTCCTTGTTGCAAATGTGATAGGCCTTTCGATGTTATTTTGGACTTGAGAGAGAAATGCACCTAATGCGTATTCTGACGTGTCAGTTGTCAGAATAAAAGGTTTGCTGAAGTCAGGATACGTGAGTATCTGATCTGTAGCTATTGTTGTCTTATGCGTTTCGAATGATTTTCTATATTCCTGATCAGTCATGTCCAATGGCACATCTTTCTTTAGGTATTTTGTCATATTTTTGAAAATTTTCGAAAAGTCCAGAAATTGTTTTATTTCCTTAGTATTTTTGGGTAGTGTCTAGATTGTAGACATCGCGCTGTCGTTTGCTTTATTCGACACGGTCAATTGTGCTGCTTCGGCTGGCTTTTCACCAATTATTGCATCCCAACTATACTCTTTATTCAGCAGAATTTCCATCACAAATTTCCAATTAAAGTAATTATCGTTGTCCAACTTTTCGATGTGATACTTTTCATCGATTACGTCCTTTTCATCGATAATAAAATTTATTTTATCCACTTGTTTTTAACAAACTTAGCCTATATAACGACCACTGGGCCCATAACCTGTTAGCGTGTAATCAATCTAACTCTTTTAATTAATTGAAACACTTGATGATTTTAGAATATTTATTTTTAGTAACAAAATTATGCAATACAACTTTTACATATGACGGAACGGAAGTAAGTAAGAAATTGACAAAACAAGATGGCTACGCAAAGTCAAAAAAACCAAATTGATGATGATTGGATGCCACCGATGGTGGAACCCGATTTCGGTGCGTTATTTTTATTCTTCACATTCACGCACACTATTATGAATATTTGATTTTCTTGTTATAGTTTTTATTATTTGTATAATTACTTTTATATATATATATATATAAACTTAATTAAATTAGATTATTCATTTTTCTGCGCCGGTGAGGCTTTTATCGTCTGCATGTAATCGACTTTAAAAGACAACTTAATAGAGTGGTATTCAAAAAAACTCAAAATCCTCGAAATGTCAAAATTGTTTTTCATTTCGAGATTTTGCGATATCGAGATTTCGTTGGTTATGTGTACACTGAACTATATCTATATTTGAGTTCGATAGTGTCGATGACCAAGCGTAGATGTCGTATGTATTACGACCTTACTTTACTTTAGTATTAATTTTTAGCTTTAACTTCATTTCCTTTAATATCTATGTACTTTTTCTTTTCCTATTTTTTATTTTTATTTTTTATTAAACTTCTTAACTACTAAAATAAAATATTTAATATTTTGAAATATCACTTACATTAATATAATGAAGGAGTGTAGGACGAACATTCCTTGTTGGTGAAACGCCAGGTTATGTATTTTATTCTCAATATAAATGGCATACTGCATATACTCCGATTCTAATTCTTTAGGTATTCCTTCTAGTAGCTCATTTTTACACATAATATGTAGATAATTAAAATTCACGTGCCCAAGTACACGATGTAGTTTTTATTTTACTTTTTTGGAAGTTGAATTGCACACATCCTGTCTTTTGAAATGAAACTGGTTATTCTGTATAATATTTCATCCTTCTTTGCTATAGCTATTAGTTCTCTTTCCAGATTCTATATCTTAGCTAAGTATCCCGTTGAAATTATAGTAATTAGTGATCTTCGCATAACTTAATAATTTTTGCTTTCATCTCTTTTGCATAATATACAATTTTTAATTGTCACTTTAGTTTTATAAAAAACTTTTTTTTGTACCACGGTTTCTGTGCGTCTGTTTTCTTTTTTCTTTGTTCGTCACTTCTTAAGATCGTTTTACAATCACTCCCAATCACGTCACTCGTTTCATAGCATAAAAGATTACGTGATTCATCCACTAATGGGTTTGCGTGTACGATACATTATAATCGGCCAATGAGAATAATCGTTTGATATCCATACACAAAATAGGAGAATAAATCATAGCCGGCGTGTCTTCTTGTACTAAAAGGAGGGGAATAATTCATACCATATAACGACGTAGTTATTAGTACTATGCGACTGCAATACATATAAATATTTTTAACTTTAAACCGATTACGCCACTCGGAGTAGAATGAATCTAAACAATCATAACCACATTAAAGAACCATTTTCTTTGGTGTATGAGATATTTAGAGATGTAAGGCTCTATAGGGCGTTTCTATGTTGCATACATTTAAAGGGTGGTTAAATTTCAAGGGCCGATGTTGATTTTGAATAAAACACAAATTATTTAGGAAATTACTGTCAATTCTTTTTATTATGATAATATGGTATAGTTCAATTATGTATGGAA
Organism: Tipula confusa; assembly: GCA_963556175.1. Lineage (NCBI taxonomy): Eukaryota > Metazoa > Arthropoda > Insecta > Diptera > Tipulidae > Tipula > Tipula confusa. The sequence continues at coordinate 162,020,278 of OY744476.1, forward strand.
CAAAATATCGGCGATCTCGGCGGCACACCTCCATCCGATGGTCCAAATTTTCGATGACGCTTAGGCATAATTGAGGTTCTATGCCGTTAATGTGCCGAATCATCTCATCCTTTAGCTCTTGAGTTGTTGCTGGCTTATCGACGTACACCTTTTCTTTCAAATAACCCCAAAGATAGAAGTTCAACGGTGTCAAATCACATGATCTTGGCGACCAATAGACATCGCTATCACGTGAGATAACACGACCATTGAATTTGTCGCGCAAAAGAGCCATTGTTTCGTTAGCTGTGTGGCAAGTGGTACCGTCCTGTTGAAACCACATTTCGCCCACATCCATATCTTCCAATTTGGGCCATAAAAAGTTCGTTATCATCTCACGGCTCTGCAGCCACACTATCGCGAACAGCAGCAATATTTTCGCAATACGAGCTGTACGAGCATGCACTGGTGTTTTAAAATCTCCTACAGATCCGGTTTGCTCAAATTTTTGCACGATTTTTCCGATTGTACGCACATTTGGACGATTAAATTGACCAAAAAAATCACGAAGTGCACGATATGCATTTTGATTTGAACGCCCATTTTCATAATAAGCCTAAATAACTTTTACGCGTTGCTCGATTGTGTATCCATGGTTCAAATTGAGTTAGTCTGAAATTGAGAAATGTCAAATGAAATTCAGAAAAAAACTTGACGTTTAGGTGTGGTTCACATTCAATATCGGCCCTTAAAATTTAACCACCCCAATGGAGTGGAGAATATTTAATGTAACACGTGCGTGTTATTGAGTAAAAATTAAACACTTTTATTTAGATTTTAATTTTTATTCTCAACTTCAACACTTTAACTTTTTATCCCTAAAAAAAAATTAAAACTATCTAACAAGTAAAATATAAATTTTTATTGAAATAATATCTTTATTTATGATTTATGTTTTTGCTTTTTCGCTTATATCTTAAGCTTACTCAACTATAGTCTTTTTGCGACTGCCTTTTTCTTTCTTTTTTTTATTTTTTAAACTACAAAACAAAAAATGCACATATAGCGTTCTATCTTTGTGCGGATATTGATTAAATTGAACGATTAACACGATTATTTTATAAATTCATTTATTCTATTTAAATTTATTACATATATCTCGAAACTATAACTACTATCTATGAAGTCGCGCACTCGACTATTTTTTTTCCTATACTGTCACAAATCCTAAAGTCGAGTGCAATAATAATGAAACGCATGTATTACAGTCGCGTGTGTTAATATTGTAAATATCGAGTTGCCACATACACATCCATTTTTTGTTATTTATCGCATCGCCCAACAAGCAATAATGTGTTATGTTATAAATGACGCGTAATGCCACAGGTGTATTTACAACTATTAATTCTACCTGTTTATATTCATCTTCTAATTTCATTTTCGCTTTTACATAAATGTTCCCTAAAATTTCTATAGCATCACCTACACACAGCGGAATATTAATTTCTTTTAACTTAATTTGAGAAAAATTGTGTTTATACTGGTCAATCGTACAAAGGCTTACACATGCTCCCGGGTCAATCTCCATTTTAACTAATTTATTTCCTACAATAAACTCTAAAAGTTGAGCATTCGAATATTTCCTGCTTGTTTGTGGAAAATTCACTGAATTTAAATTAACGGAATTTGAACAAGGCACTTCTCACTTTCTAAAACCTTATGATCTTTAACTTTAAGTGCTACCATTTGATTATCTATAGTAACATTATTAGAACCTTTACTTTCAATATCATGCAATGACAATTGTCCGAAGTCAAAATTTTCTAACTCGATTTTACCAATATTTTTTTTTTCATAAAGTGACTTGCACCTTTGTTCCTTTGGATAATTCTCACTACTTACATTACAACACCTATTATTACTATTATATTTATTGTACTCTTTATGACCAACGTTGAATGATGATGAGGTTCCTTGTAGTTGTGATGGGTACTCTTTTGCCATGTAACCAAATCCTTGACAAGAATAACATTCAATATTCCTTTTGCTGTTCTGCAGAATTTATACTTTCACTTCGTTGACTTATCACGATAACGCTGACCATTAAAGAATTGGTGTCTTGAAGAATTGTGATTTAGTGACTAACTTCCATTACTTCAATAATTATTCCAGCCAACATTTGTTGCATTGTTACCAGGCATTTGATTTACATCCTTTACATCAGACCGTTGATTTTCATTATTTCGATAATTGTTTCGGCTTCCATGATATATTTTATTCGCCACGTCTTGTGTAGATTATCTACTGAAACTTTAATGTTCATTTCTACCTCTTTTTCAATTAATTCAGAAGCCGCAGCTTTTTGTAACAATTGGTCGAATGTTATCGTTTCTTCCAGAGACATAAACTCTGCTTTCAAGCGCTTGTTCGCTATACCCATAATTAATTGGTTTCGTAGGACCTTATCTTTATATTCACCGAATTTGCATGCTTCCGCAAGATTTACTAGTTTCATCGCGAAATCGTGTATTGATTCACATTTCTGCTGAATTCCTTTATTGAATTCAATACCATTCACACAACTTGATACCTTTTGCATAAACAACTCCTTACATTTATCATTGGGTTTTTTTAGCTTACATACTTTAGCCAGTTTCGCACTTGCTATTAAGTTGCAAAGCAATAAGACTTTAAATTTGTCATAATCCATACTATTCAATTCTAGATAATTTTCCATCCGCTCTAAATATTCTAGAAAATTCTCGCCTAGAATGCATGGCTCTTTAGTTGTTCTTATTTAATTCAATTATAGACTTATTTATTTATTTATGTAACTACATTTATTTATTTATTTATTTATTTAAACACCATATATTTTAGTATAGTTTTAATGTTAGGCGGTTGAACGCTTGACTCGAACTGATTTATTTTGGTATTCTTTATTTTGCGTTCGATCGTGGATATATCACCATTTCATAAAATTTATTTGCCAGACTAGTTTGACAATATACATCAAAGTGTTGCGTATAATGTTGTGTGTATATATTATACGCACACTGATAAACCGGGGATAATTAAAACATTCGTATGATATTCGATTACGATATCATACGAGAAAAGCTAAAAAGCCGGAAGATAGCGTAAAAGAAAACGTGGTATAACATATACAATCAATCAAAGTCGATTGTAAAATAAAAATAGAAACCACTGAAATGTAAACAAACTGTTACCCAAAAAACTTATAAGTGGTAAACATTTGTTCTAAAATATTTGATATAAAAAGTTTATTCTATTCTACACTAGATGTAGTATAGTAGAACTAAACTGATAATTTATAATAAATTGGAGCGCGATTCAAAATACACTTATTCAATTTATTTATAAAATATAAATTGAATAATTAGAAATAAGTAATATAAGTTTGAATCGGTCGCTACAATACTCCCCTCCTAAAAAAATAAAAGGAAAGAAAAAAATTAAATAGATAAACTCACTGCTTTCTTAGTTCGAGATCGTAAAACCTGATCAACTGAACTTAAAATACCGAAAGCGGGTTTTAATCTATCGATCGAAATATTATGGTTTTTGTTTTTGATCGAAATTATAAAATATTTTCGAAGGCGCCGAATTACTTTAAATGGGCCTTCGTAGGGAGGAGTAAGTCCGACACGAACCTTATCAGTCCTCATAAATACATATTCACAATTGTCCAAAGATTTTGGAATGAATATGTGTTCTTGTTTTGCTAAACGCGTAGGTGAAGGGATAAGATTTTTCATTGTTTCGCGCAATTGGTCGATAACTGTGTCGGAAGTAGGTAATGGTGAAAGGGGGGTCTCCACGAAAAATTCGCCAGGTAGTTTGATGGTTTGACCATAAACCATTTCGGCTGGAGAACAATTCAAATCATCTTTCACCGTAGCTCGGATTCCTAATAAAATAATTGGAATCTCAGAGCTCCAATTTAAAACATTACCTCGGGCCATAAGTGCAGCTTTAAGCTGCCTATGGAAGCGCTCCACCATGCCGTTGGCTTTAGGATTGTAAGCCGTATCCGGTGAGATCATAGGAGTGTAGTTAAGGAGTGTAGTAATCTGAGAAGGTACACCAAAACGAGAAACGTAATTAGTTACAAAAGTAGAGGCAATGGTGGAAGCCATCATGTCAAACATGGAATACGCTTCGGGCCAACGAGTAAAACGATCAACACAAGTAAGGATATATGAACAACCATTGGATATTGGCAAAGGACCAACAATATCCAAATGAATATGTTCGAATCTACCTGGTGGTATATTAAATTTTCCATGCTGTGAAATAGTGTGCCTTGACACTTTGGCACGTTGGCATGATACACAAGCACTAGCCCATTGGGTTACGTCCTTATTAATACTAGGCCAAAAATAGCGAGCCGTAATCAATTTACGAGTAGCTCTGACACCCGAATGTGATAAATTGTGTAAAGAGTCGAAAACATTCCGACGTAAAGAATTTGCTATATACGGACGGTTAACACCAGTCGACATTTCGCAATAGACTTCGAGGCCAGGCAATTTAAAAAGTTCAATCTTATATAAAGAATTTGAGTTGCGTCTGCCGCCAGAAAGTAAATTCTGAAGCTGGTCATCGACGCTCTGTGCTGCTACGATGGTCTCATAATTGAGATTAGTAACCAAGGCCGAGTCAATATTAAGGGTTCGAGATAAAGTATCTGCAACGACATTGTCGGATCCAATCACATGCTGAATATCCGAGGTAAATTGACTAATAAAATCCAAATGGCGTGATTGCCTAGGATTACGTTCAGTTTTAGACTGAAGGGCTCTAATTAAAGGTTTATGGTCGGTAAAAATGGTAAAGTCCTGACCCTCAACGAAATACCTAAAATGCTTAACTGCAAGATGCATCGCGAGGAGTTCCCGATCAAAAGTTGAGTATTTTACCTCAGGGCTCGACAACTTCTTTGAAGAAAAACCTAAAGGTTTCCACTCCTTGTTATTAAATTGCTGTAAAACAGCGCCAACTGCGATGCTTGAAGCATCGGTGGCAATACTTATAGGCGCATCAACCAAAGGGTGCGCAAGGAGGGTCAAATTAGCCAATAAAACATTTAAATTAGAGAACGCCAACTGGCATTCTTCAGGCCAAGAAAAATTCTTGGGTGTCTCAGGCATCTTATTTAAAGCAGACAAATGGCTATGTAAAGGAGCAATCAATTCAGCTAACCTTGGTATAAATCGGTGATAATAATTTATCATACCGATATACCGCTGAATATGCTTAACAGAAGTTGGAGCTGGGAATTCTCTGATGGCCTGAATTCTATCTTGGGAAGGGAAAATTCCATCAGGCGTAATCTTGTGGCTTAAAAAATCAATAGAAGAAACCCCAAACACGCATTTAGATGACTTAATATGTACATCAAACTCAACAAGTCTTCGGAATAATTCTTCGAGATGCAGCAAATGCTGTTCTTCCGATTGCGAAGTAACCAGAATATCGTCAATATAGACGAAAACAAAATCAAGTCCTCGGACGACTTCGTTCATAAATCGCTGGAAAGTTTGTGCAGCATTTCGTAAACCAAAAGGCATACGAAGAAATTCAAAAAGACCAAACGGCGTTGTAATAGCCGTTTTAAAAATGTCTTCTTCAGCGATGGGTATGACATGGTAAGCTCTAACAAGATCAATTTTAGAAAAAAATGTGCAACCATTTAAATTCATAGAAAAATTGTGAATATGGGGTATCGGATATTTATCCGGTACGGTAACCGTATTCAACTGGCGATAATCGCCGCAAGGTCTCCAATCGAGATCTCTCTTCCTTACCATATGTAAGGGGCATGAAACAGGGGAAGCCGATGGACGACAAATTCCCAAATCCACCATGTGTTGGAATTCTAAAAAGGCGGCTTTATGCCGTTTCGGATCCAATCTCCGGGGTTTTGCCACAGGCAAATGCCCAGTTGTAACAATATGTTCTTGTAGATACTTATGTTGATGATCAATAATTATCGTCTCTCCGTTTGTAGATACTTATGTTAATGATCAATAATTATTCGTCTCTCCGTATCTCAGCTTTTTATTCTTTTTATTTAGAAAATACAATATTTTACTTTGATGGTTTGCTTCAGAATGATTACTTGCAATTTTTGTTGACAAGTATTAAGTAGGTGCGGCTTAACTTGTTTTTACCGCCAAATTATGTTACAATATAATTCTTTATGAAATATAGCGACATCTCTTATATGATAGGTGTACAAATATGATCTATGTATAATTTGTACTAAACTTGTTTCTTAATTAGTAATTATACTAACTTCATTACATATAGACGTCAAATGCATTAGACATTAAGGTAAACATTAAAATTAAACATAAACAATTCATACAAGAGGTAAGTTACATAAATTCAAATGATTCGATTTAATTTTAGGTTGTATACGTCAACACAATATGATGTACAACTGCATGACGGACCGGCATATTAAAATTAGGCAACGCTGTAGGTTAGGAAATTTTTTAAGTAACGTGCCATAATTATTGTCAATTGAAAAATGAATTGGCGTTGGGGTTGTAAAACTCCTTGTCAACGCATTAACTGATAATGTGGTGGTCGTATCAACTAAACGTTTACGTTTAAGATCCACCAATAAACCAAATTTGGCTAAAAAATCAGCACCAATGATCGGACGGTTCACTGATGCAATAATAAAGGCATGAGTGAAACTACGTTTTAAACCGATATCTATATTGATTAACCTAGTACCATATGTACGAATAGGTGATCCATTGGCGGCTTTAAGAGCTAAATCTGTTGAAAAATAATCAACATTAATATTAAAATTATAAACTGGAATAACCGAAAGGTCACCAAAAAATGAAAAATTTTTACGCTATCATATATAATTAAACGGCTAGACTTTAATTCAACATTGCTAGCCGCTTCAACCCTGTCTGGCCCTAATCGTTTTTTGATTGGGCCGAATTAACCGAATTCACTTGGTTATCGACTAAAAATGTGCATGGCTGTTTACAATAATGTGCACGATGCTTCCAACGGTTATGCTTGACACACCATGCGCCGTTGAAGCTAGGGTTGGAAGAAGAAAAATTAGTAAAATTGTTTCGGTTACCGGAATTACTTTGGTTCCGCTGTTGGTTATGATACGTCCGGTTCCTAGAACGCGTGTGCGATCTGCCTCTGCCTTGCAGGTTTGATAAACGATTTAATCGCTTTTCCACCGCGTCTAGTCTTGTCATTATAGTTTGTAATGTCGGAACTGGAGACATATTAGTCACACGACTATTACTTATTTTGTTTGGATTATTATTTAGAGCGGGTCAGATAGCTCTTGTTGACGGTGTGCTTATTTCTGCGATTTTGGATGAGCGATTCATCGCGTCAAAAATCCGGTCAGCAGTAATTGACAACTCGTCTTGGGTTATGGTATCCGGTTGCGCCACCAACGTAAGACGCAAAACTTCCGGTAATTTCCGGATCCATAAAGTTTTAATTATGTAATTTGAAAAGTTATTCCCTGCGAGTGTTTTAATCCGTCGTAACAAATCAGATGGTCGGGTGTCTCCCAAATCTAAACTACTCAACAATGTTTCTAATTGAGCTTCATCGGAGGGTGTGAGACGATTTAAAATAGCTCGCTTGATAGTGAGGAACAAGTCATTATCAGGTGGATTTCTAATGACATCTGAAATTTTGTCATTCACATCTGGCGGCAAAGCGGTCAATACATAAAGAAATTTTTTCTTGTCTGAACCAATATTTAATAATTTAAATTGCAGTTCCGCTAAATCGAACCATATTCCGGGGTTCGCCGACCAAAATGTAGGTAATTTAATACTGCCAGCAGACTCAATATTTTGTGTGTCTACGGCCATGGGTTCGTCTTTCTGCTCATCAGAGTTAGTGGTGTCTTCAATATTATCACCTCCCATTATGTATAATTACAATAAAAATAAATATGTAATTCGTAAAAAAAAATATTGAGTACACTATTGTATTATGTACTGCCGACCCGTTGTGTAATTAAAACTCACAAAATTTTCAGCAAAACGGAGCAAATTCGAAATAAATTTATACATATAAAAAAAATGAGAGGGAGAAAATATATATGTATAGTGTGGCGGATTCGAGTCTATTAAAAAAATTTTGTTATGCAAATTTAAATAATGGCGTTCTATTATACAACAATGGCCTTTTTTAGGGAAAATTTTTTTAAAGGTGAATAGGAAATACCGTACTCTACGCGTGATCGAACGGTAAACAAAAAAAATATAAAAAAATTATATTCAAAATGAATAACTGTTACAAACGCGAATCAAAAATATAGTGGTGTAAAAATTTACAATTAGTAAAAAAATATTAAAACTCATCTGTTTCTTTTTTTTTTGTGTTTAAAGATGTTTCTGGAACTGATGGTGTCCAGTAATTTTGCCGTATATAATCTGCCAGAATTATTATTTTTTAAATTGTTGAATTGGTTTCTGGAACTGATGGTGTCCACTGTCCAGTAATTTTGCCGTATATAATCCTCCAATATTATATTTATATATTTTTTTTTAATTGTTGAATCTGCCTAAATTGGTTGGTTGGTGTCTTCCAGAATGTTTTTTTTTTTATAAAATCTTCATGTAATCCGCCAGAATTATTTTAACGTTGCGTATTAAAAATGATAAATATATATAATCCACCAGAATTATTATTTTTAATATATATAATCCGCCAGAACTATTTCTTTTTTTTTACGTTGCTTATTTCAAATGATAATTTATATTTTCCAGCAAGTATATTAAATCCGTAAAACTTGCTTAATATGTCCTCAAAAGGACCGTCGGGGTCACCAATTTTAGTTGTTCTTATTTAATTCAATTATAAACTTATTTATTTATTTATGTAACTACATTTATTTATTTATTTATTTATTTAAACAACATTTATTTTAGTATTTATTTAAACACCATATACTTTAGTATAGTTTTAATGTTAGGCGGTTGAACGCTTGACTCGAACTGATTTATTTTGGTATTATTTATTTTGCGTTCGATCGTGGATATATCACCATTTCATAAAATTTATTTGCCAGACTAGTTTGACAATATACATCAAAGTGTTGCGTATAATGTTGTGTGTATATATTATACGCACACTGATAAACCGGGGATAATTAAAACATTCGTATGATATTCGATTACGATATCATACGAGAAAAGCTAAAAAGCCGGAAGATAGCGTAAAAGAAAACGTGGTATAATATATACAATCAATCAAAGTCGATTGTAAAATAAAAATAGAAGCCACTGAAATGTAAACAAACTGTTACCCAAAAAACTTATAAGTGGTAAACATTTGTTCTAAAATATTTGATATAAAAAGTTTATTCTATTCTACACTAGATGTAGTATAGTAGAACTAAACTGATAATTTATAATAAATTGGAGCGCGATTCAAAATACACTTATTCAATTTATTTATAAAATATAAATTGAATAATTAGAAATAAGTAATATAAGTTTGAATCGGTCACTACAGCTCCATATGGCCAACCAACTGCTTTGGTACCATCTTGTTTTTTTGTTTTATTTTTTTTTTATATATACATATTTACAAATTTTTACTCGTTATTTTAATAAATTTTTCCATTCTTTATTATATCCTTGTTATATACTTTATTATTATATTATTATACCCTTTTTATTATATCCCAAGTTTGTCGCCAATTATTATGTTCCCCCTTTATATATATCGGTGATTCTGGATTTTCTCTTGAATTTCACTTGATTAAAATAAAGACGTTCTTCTCCTTTTACAACTCCCAACCCACCTTTATTTACTCTTTTTCTCTCTAACCATCTCTACCCTATTAACCATTTTAAATTCTCTAGTATAAAATGTTTTACGCCATATTATGATAGTCAACTTTGTCATACTTATTCATACATGACAAAGCTTACTCTTTTACCATTATTATTTGAAGTTCATGCTGTCTTTTTTACACCGTATCCTATTCCACATATAAAAACTACTTTTAAACTAGTTCTACGGGCCTACTTTTGAAGTAGTTTTTTTTAAATTAATTGTTTTATTTTTTTCAGTAAATAAAACTCAATATTGTTATAAAAGTTAGTCACATTTAATATTTAAAAAATAAAATTCTCTTATTCAAATTATCCTTTAGTTCAGCTACAAAACTCCGTTCTAATTTCGTGTCCTTAATTAAATTATTCCAGTTCATCCATAATCCATAACCTTTTTCTAGATAATTTTCATTTTCACCATCGTTGCTGGTTTTTCGGCTTTCTAAAAGATTGTAGTTTCTGGTATTATTGTCTTTTTTTTATTTATTTATTTAATTTATTTTCAGTTATTTATAAATTTTTTATTTATAATTTTAAATTCAATTTACAATTATATTTTTTAAATTTGATTTTGATTTTTTTTGGTTGACTTAGTTCACCATTCTACTGCAATACTTTAAGTGCTTTTTAAAACCAAAAAATGACTGCCCGATATTATTCGTCGTCAGCGAATATATACCCAAGAAGGTTCGGCATGCAAAACATGAAACGAACATATACTGCACATAAGTGCGACAGGGAAAGTATGAAATAAAATGTTTTCGTTGTTCGGCAAAACTTCGAGCATACGAAAATTAAAATGCCGGAAACAGAATACAAGAAAATGTTAAACTCATTTTTCTTATATTACATAATATTCGCACTCACCCGTTCTAAACGTGGAGTTGTGAATATTAAAAATATTAAGCATGCCCCTAATTAGCAGCTATATTATTACATGTATTTCTAATCAACATTTAGATGGAAAATACGAAATACATATCTGTAAAGCGTGATTCACAATATTTAATTTAAGTAAATCAAATTGATATGCGAATCGACCGCTACAAGATCTAATAAATTTCTATTTTAGTTTGGTATTAATGAAACCATCTTGTTTAATAAGATTCAACTAATTAAATTGTACTTACATAAATATTTTTTTTCAATTTTACGGAAGAAACATGTTTCGCGTATTTATTTCAAATGTCATTACACGACCATTACATGATATCCAATCAAACGTGGAATACTCATGAGTAAGAACGAGATGTACCTATGTACATTTTTTAAATCAATATTTTTTTTGTTTTATTTTGGTTGCACACAAAAAAAAAAAGCTAAACCTGATGAACTTGTTAGGGATCCGGCTGGGTTGTGGTCTCTACAATCCCCAAGCCGACAACAGGTGGATAATTTCCGCTCCCGATAATGTTGAGTATGCGTTCTCTACTCACGAATGGCGTGCCACCACTTTTACGCGACAAAACACAATGTTATTAAATGAATCAATTATAATTAAAACTCTACCGCTCTTATACGGGTTTTACTTTTATTTCATATAAAAATGTTTTTATAATTTGCTTATTTATCTGTTACAATTTTACACAGAGACTTTTTATTATATATATTTTTCCAACAACGATTAGCGTGCTATATCTTACATGCCTTCTCGACTACTCTACTTTTTTCTTAAAGCCTACGTGCAATTTTTGATTTTTTTGTTTTCTTTTTTTTTTAATTCGCCAAACCTCGTTCATGCGTACGTTTGCCCAATAAGCCGCGCGTGGTACAAAACAAACCACCAATACTACGTAACGACAACGACCCAACGCCACAAACTCACGTTTGCTGGGAAGTTATTGTGAATGGAATCACATGCAGCATTATAATAACTACCCAGCAAACGTGAGTTCAACAGCTTTAATTTTTTTTTGTATGCAGCCAAAATAAAACAAAATATAAAATGAAACAAACATATAGTTTTTAAAAAATGAAGTTACCAATATATGAACATTCTTTTTTCTAGTCACCTCTAGTGGTCCTAAATGATCCAGATGTACTGATTGAAACGGTCCATTTCCTTTCTCCATTGAGTTTATTATAACCTGTTTCTTTACTGGCTTTGTGTGGTATTTATCTTTTTTAAATTATACACTTTTTTTATTTCTTTTATTAATTTATTTTTATTTTATTCAATGTGACATTCATCACGTACATATTAAATACACTATATTTTTCTCTTTTCTCACTCTTCTCAGATTGTTCTTTTTTTAGTACTTATGACTACGTTTATGTGGGTAGTTTAGTTCATAATGAGGACGTTTAAACACTATATTCAAAAATCTCGTCTAAATATACCCGCAAACTAATACCACGTCATCGCTCGGTTCATTACTGAGTCATACCATTTAAGCGCATATGATTGCATCCTAGTTTTCGCTGCTAGAATCGCTAATCTTTGATCCAAATCATGTAATTCCATTAGTAACTTCCATTAATGATCAATCCACTGGTCTGAATTTAACCATATTAGTAGAATCTAAATTTGGAAGCATATCCAAGATATCTCGTAAATCTTATCCTATCATAATTGTTGCTAGAATTACGTCTTCCTGACTCGTTTGATCTATAAGAAGATGCATATTTGCCTTTTTGGTTCTCGTTCCTGTTTCCCCATGTACATTTCTAATTTTCTTATAGTCCTCTGATTTTGTATCAGTCATTTGAGTGTTACTATATTCTTGCAATATATTTACCTAGTGATCTTTTGTTTCGTTCAACGTATTCTTTAACAATCTATTAATCAGACACTCTTTATTTCCTTTAGTATTTAATCTCCGTTTATTTAACTAAATGATGAAAAAATGAATAAATGATCCAAGGATCGCGTTCAGTTGCCTTAGAACCAAGCGCTTTTAATCCACGAATGGTTTCGTCGATATTATCGAATATTTTCATTAAGTTTGATGAGGAAGGATTCGAACTGATTTTGGGTTGCGATAAAAAGTCTCGGATGTAGGTTTCGATAATTAATTTCTTTTTGTCGTATTTCGATATAAGGCGTTTTAAAGCCTCTACATAATTTGCGTCATCTACACGAAAATGACATACGGACAAGTACGCTGGACCTTGCAACTGTCCTAACAGATATTATATTTCTGCGCTGGTGACAACGATGTGTTCTCGTGCACAGTTGATATAAAAATATCATGAAAGGACTGCCAATGCTTATAATTTCCATCGAAAATAGGAAGCGATAATTTTGGTAACTTGAAGTCTGATTAAAATTATTTGCATGAATGGACTTGTCAAAGCTATTATCTACTTTGGTGACTTGCTGAAGGTTAATTGCACGGATCAATGATTGAATTTTTGTAACCAGTGGAAAGTATTGATCGTCAAGATCTTCCATTTCCGAGTCTGCTTTGCTATCTAATTGGAACAGGTTATCTTCGGTGGAGATAAACTGTTTATACAACTCATGTACCTTGGATAAACGCGTATTCAATTCGTCACTATCACATTTGGTATTCTTTGCATTAATAAATTTAGTTATTCCAGTTAACTGGCCTTTAATCACGGCCTAACGTTTAATAAGCGCGCCAGTGCGATCAATCCCGTCATCATCAGTCATTTTAACGAAAAAATCTTGTAGTCAAATCACGAATTGATTCAAGGGATATGGAAAAGCGGGTCAAATAAAAAATTACCTGGATTTTGATGGATGCTCTTTCCTTTGGATGGTGAATCAATTGCACTTCAACAACCTCCTTATTCTGATGACCGCTGTATTTTAGATTAAGATCGCCACGTGACGCGGATCCGGCTCGAAGGACCAAAATTTTATGTAAATAATAAAATCGCTTTGAATTTTATTTCACAATTTAGATTTAATTAAACAATTGATAAATTCTCAATTTTTAAATTACAAAATTTTATTGACAAATGAAATTATGCTGATGGTGGTTCACAATGGTTGAGTTAATTTTCAAGCAGACACTAAATTATTGACAAGAAAAATTCTACCATAAAAATTTATTTATCATTGCGACATCTACAAAAATAATTAATTACTATGCCAATAAATTATGGTCCATGTAACCATTTATAATATAACATTTATAATATAAGTACATGTAACTATATTGAGAACTGCCATAAAAATAATTTATGTGGGATATAATGTGGGAACTGATTGGTATATATACGTTTATTCGGTAGATTTGTATTAAATATTAATATCCTACTGCTATTCTGAACAATATATCTTTTAGAGGGTTCGTTTTTTTAGTACTTAATGAGGGCGCTTAAACAGTTCAATGACATTGTTGCCGGACGTAAAATTTCGATTATTTGTGCCCAAATTACGCTTTTGTGATTTTATTTTTGTTATCAAAAAAGATTTGTGTTTGTAGAGTTTTTCAATAATATGGTTTGTGTAACAAGTACATGATATCCTTTTCATTTTCATCAATTAGTGGTGCAAACGAATTTTTTGATAATAATGATGAATTACTGATGCTGTTGTTATCGTTATTATTGATAGGTTTGAAATTATTTGTTGGAGCAAGTTTGTTAATAAAATTATTTCTATGGGCGTCGGCTAATTGTTCTTTTAGTATTTTGTTTTCATTATTTAAATTTTGGATTATGGTTTTTAAGGAGAAAAACTCACCCGAATTATTTTCGTCATCGGAAATTAGTATTTTTGGTCGCAATGTTGTTATAGATAGTGATGGAATGGGATCTAAATTTATAATATCCACACATTGTTGTTCATCATCATTGTCACTCATCGTTGGCAACGGTGTTGATGATGGGAGTGATTTATCATCATGATGAATTATTGCTTTAGTAGTAATCATTATTACTGCTTTATTTGATTTTAAGGTACTTGAATTTAGTTTATTATGTACCGATACATTAAGATCACTATTACATTAAATATGTATTTTTTTTTATTAATAAGTTTTTTTTTTTATAAATATAATTAAAAAGATAGAATTAATAGCACGTAAAAGTTTAATAGACATTTGACTCTAAACAGAAAAAAATGTTCACAGGAAAAATCACACGAAAAATGATTGTAACGACAAAACAGAAATGAAAGTAACGATAAAATTTTTTTTTATTTTTAGGTCACACGACTTATGAGTTTATATTCAGTTGGAATGACAAAAAAACATTTGTTATTTATTTTTATTTTATTTATATATTATTTTCCACTATTACACTGAACTTTAACTTAATATTACCAGTCTCTTTACAGCCGGGAAACAAAACATTCTTACTGTTCTCTTTGGAGTTAGTATTTTGAATGAATCTCTATTTTCTTATAGTGTTTTGATAAACATGTTGTAACATGTTTATTGTAATATGTCAATTAAGCATTTTATATTTAATATATTTAATTACATTTAGATAAACAGTATTTTACATTTTATTAAATGTGATACTTTACTGATTACTAAGAATAACATTTTATTATGAAAAATGTTATTTTGTTTTAATTCCATTTCTCGGAATGCATAAGATTAATATAATACTACATTATGGGACTCGTTACTTTGTTGCATTTCCGTGTCAACCTGGATCCCTTCTGATTTTTTATTTAGCAATGTGGCCTCTGTGTACCAATCATACTGTTGTATCCAATTATTCCACAATAAAGGCATCGGACTATTCACATCTAAGTATTTGGTATAAAATTTGCACCACTTTCATCAGTAATCTTGTTGTATTTTTTGACTCAATAAACTAAATAACCAATTTTACTACTATTTTGTTCTTAACTTTGCATTATTATTCACTTTAATGTTGTTGATTCACTTTTAATAATATTTTAACAACATATTTTTTTTCCGACCCTACATCTGACACCATGTAATAATATGCACGTTCAGGATGTGCATGAAGTTATTTATTAATGTCATTAATGTACACTGCACATAATAGTACCACGCACATACCAGTACAATACTTTAATAGGTATGATTATAGGTATGTGAAAACCATGTTATAACATATTAAAAATTTAATTCAGGTTAAAGGCTGTGTTGTATTATTGTTAATCGAAGATTTAACACGCAAATTTTTATTTTGGTGTTTTATTTTAATTTGTATTTTGGTGAGCACGAGGTATTGACTAAAAACTACTACACAAGAAAACCAAAAAATTTTGTTTTTTTTTCTTTTTCGACTGTTTATTTATTGTAATAAATAAAAAACAGATAAGAAATAACCTAATTTAAAAGATTGCACTTTCGTCGATATCTGCATTATTCAAAGCAGTATATATTAAATTTGTAGGCGGAGGTGTCATAGGTGTACTAGTTCGGATTAATTTTATTGTTTTAAAAGGAGTTAGTGGTTTGTTTCCTGGAAATTGTTGACTAAAAACTCCTGAGGATGATGAAGATGGTGAATAATTGGGTAACGGGCAAGTTGGAGATGTAACAGCAACTGAAGTGTTCAATTGACGTATTCTTAGCTCCGTCAGTTGTTGGTGAATAGATCCCATAAATTGGATGGCGTTGATTTCTGGTATTTGACGTAATTGTGTAGCTATAGCTTGTGTAAACACTTCAAATTGGTCCAGTTTTGGTCCGGAATTTACAGTAAAATCTATGAACTTATTTAGCGCATCATCGAAATTCACAGTTGAAGTTGATGAACTTTGATTAGATTGTTTCCTTTTCTTTGGTGGTGGCGCATTTTTTTCTAGTTCATTTTCAACTTCGTAGTAAGTCTCATCTGACGTACTGAAATCATTAGATGTACTTGTCGAGCTTAATACGCCCACGGAGTTTTCTGGATCACTTTCAATCTAAAAATATTTTTTTTAATTTTGAACCATGTATAATATATATATATATATATATATATATATATATATATATATATATATATATATATATATATATATATATATATATATATATATATATATATATATAATTTATTATACATGAATATTTAACTTACATTTATGTTGTGTTGTCCTTTTCTTTATACAATGCAGGGATCAAGAAATGCCATCTCCTCAAAATAAAACAACGAGCTTTCACGAATTTCGTCTAGCCCAACTCCAGATTTTTTTGAACTTAAAATTTTTTTTTCTTTTCCTTAAAAAATTAAAAATCTTCGTACCGCGTACACGTCGCGGTACGAAGATTTTTAATTTTTTTTTTTAATAATTCTTCCTCTATTAACATTTCGGCCACTATTTTTCTGTACGCATTGTTTTTTATATCTGTCCTTCTGAATAATTTTGAATTAATATTCCAAAGGCACTCATGGTTTTTATATAAATTTATTAATTTCAAAATCTTTTTGTTTTTCATTTTAAATTTATTTAATTTAATCACACAACACAAAGTTTCAACTTTTCAATGTAAAATCAGAATGACGCCATTTTGAAATTAAAGAAATGTCATAATTTTGTATACCATAAGTCTACCATCAAGTTATACCATTATGGTATAACTTGATGGTAGACATATGGTAATGTTATGTTAATTGCGAGTCTCCACTAGTAAAATGTTATAATATCAATGGTATAACTTGATGTTAATGGCAGGTGGAGAGCCTATGTCAGTCAACTAAAATTTATGACACATCTGCTCCATCTATATTTCAACATTTGAAAATTAATAACTTTACTTTATTTTAACATAAATAATGTTAAAATAAAGTAAAGTTTAAAGTTCCCCGTGTTGAAATTATCATATTTCAAAATGATTTTACTACTACATTAAATATAAAATTCAATAACGGAAACATCCAGGCTTAACGACTTAACAAGAGCAAATTAATCTTAATTCAAAATAGCTTATTAATAATGACTTACAGCTAAATAGACCAAACACTTGTAAACATCTATTCAAATTCCTATATATATTTTGAATAAGAACAAAATTAACAATTAAAACTAATTATGCAAATACAACAAACACTAACTTTAACTTATTTCGGATTCATGCGTTAAATTTGATTCGTTCATCTATTCGTTAATTGAAACATGTCAAGACCAACAAATTAATATGCTTCTGTACCCAGAGAAATCTCTTCCAACGGTAATACACATAGTTTTGTAAATGCCCTTTTAATTTCCGAATCAACGGTTTTGATTGTTGCTACTCGAATGTAACCGTCGATTCCCGGATGTACTGCAGTAATCCGACCGAGTGGCCACCGAGTGGCCACGGAACATGTATTGTAACCGTTGCCATCGAGCGAGTCTATTTAAATCTAAGGGATCCAATGAAGGATCAGGTAATGATGTTAATACAGTACCTATTATAAAATGTCCAGGCGTTAATACTTGTAAATCATCGGGATCATTGGATATAGGGGTCAGAAGCCGCGAATTTAGGCAGTCCTCAACCTGACTCACCATAGTGTGAAATTCCTCAACTCTCAATGAATTATTGCCTATAATACGCTTTAGATGGTGTTTGGCATTTTTAACGGCCGCCTCCCACAATCCACCAAAGTGTGGCGATCGAGGAGGTATTGTATGTCATTGAACTTGTTCGTTTGCAAGATAATGATAGAATTCACTCTTATGGGTTTCCGATGTAAATAGTTTATGCAACTGTTTCAATTCAGACTTAGCGCTCACAAAATTAGTGGCGTTATCTGAATAGACATTAGCGAACCTTCCTCTTCGTGCAACAAAACGACGAAATGATGCTATGAAAGCTTGGGAAGACAGATCCTCCACAAGTTCCATGTGTACAGCCTTTGTACAAAAGCAAATGTACACTGCCACATACACTTTTGTAATAACCTTTTTACGGAGATTATGCGTTATACTAAATGGACCGCAAAAGTCTATTCCAATATTGAGAAAGGCTCAATACGAAGGCGTAACTCGATGTATTGGTAATTGGCCCATTAGTTCTTTAATTGTTTTAGGATGCGTCCGGAAACATCTGATACATTCATATACGACCTTTGAGATCGACCTTCGAGCTGATTTTGAGATTGTGTCCTTCAATTATCCAATACTGACTTCTAAGACTATAAAGCAAGGCCTGAGGACCAGCGTGCAACTGACGAATGTGTTCGTATCCCACTAAATTTTTAGTGAACTAATTTGAGGCTGGCAAAATAATTTGATGCTTATTATCGTAACAAATTTCGGCATTATTCAACCGGCCACCGATATGTAATAACCCATCTTCGTCAATAAACGGATTAATTGATTTTAATTTACTCTTCGAAGGAAGACCTTTAGATCGTTAAATAGTCATAATGTCATCGTAAAATTCGCTACGTTTACGAGCTGATTCTAATTCGACGGCGGTTATCTCTCTAAATTTACGACGATTTTTAATAATCCTCAGATTATAATAAAACCGGTAACAAATCGCGGCTATTCTCATTAATTTAATAATATCAGAATATCGATCAATCAATTCGACCTCACTGTGATAACCAACAAAGGTAACCTTATTTTTTTTAAACTCCAATAATTCAGGATTAATTTTCACGTTCGAAGATTTTGGCCATTTTTATTTTCACTTCCGATGTCTAAATTTAACTTCGAATCATTGAAATTTAGTTTTGTTTTGGTTCGAGGCAATGTAATTTATCTAAAATTGCAGATTCAAAAATACCGTACTCGTCCTCAAACTTGTCCTTATCCTTAGACTCCATCTCAGATGGATCAATATGCTCCAGTTCATTTTGAGCTTCATCAAATTTCGTATATAAGTAATTCTAATTCTATGTAACGCGGATTGCAGTTCCCCGACGGACTTGAATTCATCCTGGGCAAATTTGTTTTTAAAATAAGTTAATCTACCTTTATGACCATTTCTGCTATTCTTGAACCTATGAATCTTAATAACGAGTGCCGCTGCATCAACCTCGTTATCGGATTCATGCTCACTCATTTCAAACCGGAATAATGATCACTACACAAATACAACCCGAATTCTGTACGAACCGAATTCTTATTCTGTACGAAACGAATTCTTGTGATACTTTGCGTTGATTTGCTGCGACGATATAAATCAAATTACTGATGTGGACGATGTAGCAATCTGTCTCAGGGGGTTTCTGTAATCAATATCCAACGCTTTCTACTCACAACTTATAATATAATAGCAAACGTCTGTCTATAATTGTGCCTCGATGAATCAGTGGTGAAATACTTAGTTTTTCACCTCGATGATTTGATATATAATATCTCTATTACGAATGAATGTCTACGGGAGGTTTTCACGTTTTACTATAAAATTGCGACTTATCGATACACTTTTTATTTGCGATAATCTATAATGCAATCTATGTTCGGGTAGATAATTCTCGAATAAATTTTATAAATGGTGTCTTGGCGTTTCTAGAACATTCACGAACTCGCACGTTTTCTCCTTTGAATACGAAGATTTATTTGTTCGAAGATATCCGGCTCGAATGGCCAAATGCCACGCAAATTTCTATTTTGATGTAGGTTTTTATTAAATTTTTTATTTGTTTCTTAAATTATTTATTGTACACATTTGTTATGTCATCCGCTCCATCTATATTTCAACATTTGATAATTAATAACTTTACTTTATTTTAAACAACTTTAATATTTAACAATATAGGCTTGTCATTTGATTTCCGCCATTTGATGTTTTATGATGATCCTAGGTTTACTACCAAACCACAATTCAAACGGCGATACATTTGGAATAGGACTTGGACCAGTTCGATTCCATATATATATTGCAGTGTTTATTGCTTCGGCCCAAAACTTAAGAGAAATTTGCTTTGCATAGATCATGGTTCTAGCTGCCTCGACTATAGTACGCATATCGCGTTCCATCCGACCATTTTGTTGCGGTGTATATGGACTGTCTTTTGATGTCGATTTCCACGGGAAGATAAAAAATTCTCTACTTCTTTATTGATATATTCCCCGCCATTGTCAGATCGAAGAATTCTCAAATCACACATAGTGTCCTTTTTTATCATGATGGTATATTTCTTTAAATGCTGAATAGCCTCTGACTTGTTCTTCATAAAGAAAACTTGCCGATAATTTGAAAAATCGTCTTTAAACAAAATAAAATATTTTGATCCTCCATGCGATATCTCTTGCATGGGGCCGCATACATCAGTATGTACAACCTCACCGCAGCGTGTTGCTCTGCTGCTACTTTCAGAAAATGTTGATCGTTTTTGTTTATTTATCACGCAGTCATCACATGTAAACAATTCGTTCTGTCCGTAGCTTATATTCATGGATTTCAGGAATGATTTAACTTGATTAATGTTTTGATGGGCTAAACGTTCATGCCATAATTTTAATGGTTCCTGTTTAACAGCTGTATTTACTTGACTTACATAATTACTATTTGGAGAGCACACTTTAAAAAGCATCTTAAATAATCGTTGTTTCGGTTTTTTGGACCGAAAAACATAACCCTTATCAAGCACCTGCCCTTGGGAAAGCAAATTCATTTTATATCTGGAACAAAAAGCACTTTTTCCAGATGTTTGGATTCCCAGCTTTTATTATTATACGCTAAAACGTCCACATTACCTACGCCATACGCCATAATCGAATCCCCATTGCCAATTTTCACATCCTTTGGCACACTAAACTGTATGTAGTTGTATAACCAACGATTATCATTGGTCATATGATCGCTGGCTCCTGAATCCAAGTACCATTCGACGCCGTCAGCATCTAAGTCTAACGTTTGACATACCAAAGCATTACAGTTAATTTCCGTCTGATTACCCGTCTTATTTTGAGCGTTTAACGTGGGACAATCTTTTTTCCAATGCCCCACCTTATTGCATTTGAAACACTTTCCCGGTACTCGGTTCTTAGGTTTGAAATGTGGTTTACGATGTCGATTATGCTTTGCGACCAATGCTTCACTTAATTCGCTTGTGTTCCTTTTAAACAAACGCGATTCCTCTACCATAATGCGCGACATTAAATTAGTTAATGTTTGTTCTTTTTTCGCTGTTGATTCCCACGCACTGTGAAAATGATCATAATCATTTGGTAAAGTCATTAATATTTTCGTGGAAACCATTGAATCCGAAATATTTTCACCCATGTCTCTTAATTGTTGGACAATGCTTTCTAATTTTGCGATATGTGTCGCCATGTCATTGTTCGAATCTTTGACGAAACTGTAGAACTGTTGTTGCAAATAATGAACACCCGTAGATGACTTGTGCTCATAGATACTGTGCAGTTTGTCCCACATGTCTTTTGAATTTTGACACTGCATGATGTGTAGCGTTGGTTGTCTGCCAATCGTTGTTACAATAATTTTTTGAGCTTTTTTATCACATTTGATCCAATTCTTGACCTTATCATCTTCAATTGGCTTAACATCTGCTCCCGTCACCACTTCAAGTAAATCGCTGTCGTTCAATAATACTTTTACTTGAAATTTCCATAGCATCCAATTACTATGATCAACTAATTTTGTCACACGTAATAATTCCGACTCCATTTTGTGTTCTTTTATTTCCCCTTTTTTATGAATACAATTTCTCGAATTATTCACTGTACTGTTTTTGCAATGCACCGTTATGTACTGTACTATAATTCACTGTATCGTAGAAAAACGTGGTTTTTTCTACCTCTTTTTTTTTTTTTAGATGTATTTTATAGATAATTTATAAAGTAAAACTTTTTCTTTATAAATATAACTTGCAATATCACTGTCTTCAAATACCCGAAACACAAATTGCACTTTACACTATAATTCTCATACATACAAAAAAAAAACTGGGCCCATAACCTGTTGAGCGCAAAAATAAAAAGAATTAAACACTAGAATGATTTGATAGTCGATGTTTATTATTTGACAAAACAAACGAGAGTGAATACAATTTTAACGTGAATTATACTTCTAGATTCATATGTAACAGTAAACATAGTATGTATATATTGACAAGTACAAAAATTGCGTGTGTGTGTGTAAGAATAAGAATAATTAAATTATTTAGGGTGCAGGTGAGTATAAATAATATTTGTTTTAATTTACTTTTCTTAACATCTCCCTGATCAGTTATACCCAAAAAAAATTACACACACACACACATGAAGTTACTTGTATAAACCATAGTTATATTTGTTAATTATCGATGTTATAATAAAACACTACAAGTTTGTATTATTACTTTTTAATTAATTATATTATATACGAGAGTACAATATATGTGTTAAATGCTTGACAACACTTTTTACTACTACTACTACTTGACCTAATATATATCAGAAGACAGAAATAATAATAGTATTTCAAGATGAGTAGTAAAAGTGTTATACGAATTACGAATTCAAATTACATATACTAACACCGACTCTTAATTTAATGAGTAACCACAATTTAAATTTATAAAATAAACATTTAAACTAAATTTAAATTATTACGATGTTTAACAAAAAAACTTTCTCCAAGTACTTTAGTCATAAAATTAGCCAGATGATCTCCTGATGGAATATACATTAATTTAATCTCCTTATTTTGGATTGACTCACGAATGAAATTGAATTTAACGTCTATATGCTTCATGCGCTTGTGATCTCTTGGCTTTTCTGCTACATAGATACATGATTGATTATCCACATAAATAATTGACGATGGACAATCAATTTCTAGTTCATTCAACAACATACGTAGCCATTTTGCTTCATAGATGCCATTGTAATGAATCACATTCGCGAATTAGGAAAATAGGTATATTTTAATATTAATTTAATTTTTTAAATTTAATTTATATACACATTTCTTTTATTTAATTTTTTATATTATTGTTTATGTCCACTATCTAGTGTTGATTTGGTCAACATTGGTGACTAAATCAACACTAGATAGTGGAATCTACCTATCGTTTTTTTGATCATCAATTTCAATAATTACAACTACAAGTGTGGTGTACAAGAGTATTAGTTTTTTGTTTTACACGAGTCGACAATAATTTATATATAATAAATCAGGGGTTTACAACACTTTTGCATAACCTTTCCTGTGATAAGATCATATCCTGGCGCCTTCTTAGGATTTAACTCACTCTGTATTGCAGTTTTTACTTCAAAGATAGAAAACTTCGTGATTGTATGATTCATTTGCAATGGCAATTCTAAATGCATTTGAATGTTGTTGTTCTCTTCGTCCGTAGTTTCTGACGGGTATGGTTGAAATACTCTTTCGAAATGGTCTGCAAATACATCAGTCTTTTCTTTATTCTTTCTCGCCCCCTGACCGTTACTTTTACGTATTGGCGGAATATAATGTTGTGGTTGTTTCAGCTTCTTAGTTGCTTTCCACAGTGAATAATCCATTTTGACCATTAATTTTCCCAATGATCAAATTGTTCTATTTTTATTGCATGTTTTGGTGAGCAATAGATGGCCGAAATTGTTATAGGACCTAGCCAATCTTCTATTACCACAGTAGTTGCTTGTAGATGCTCCTTCTCATACTTTTTTATTTCATGGTGTTTAATTATGTTTATAACTGCAGTGCCACCATGTGCTGTTCCATCAAGATGGTTTGTGTCATAAATGGTGTATCTTGGTATTTTGAGACAACTTCTGCTAGTGTTATGCGTTTCGGATATTAGCATGACATCAATTTTTTTATCTATCAAATAACTTTTTACTTCTTGTCCATGTTGTGACAAGCCATTGGCATTCCATATTGCTAATTTAAGGGTTCTAGACATTGAATGATTTGGAGACAATGGTGGTTAGAAGGTTCAGGATGGTATCCATTTTGACCATTAATTTTTCCATCATATTTTCCAACCGTTGTGTGGAAAACTGCTCAGGCTGTTGGTTCTGAGTTTTTGAATTTTCCTTTGGCAGATTTTCTTTGGTATGATTTCCATCCGACATTTGATTTTTAATTGAATCTTTGAGTTTCTGCGCATTCGGACCCATCTTTTGTAAATACAAATCTATCTTAACAAGCTGATAAGATGGATTTGTATTTACAAAAGATGGGTCCGGATTGGATGGTTGCGACTTCTCCACTCTTTTTTCTCTAAGAGTAGGAAATCTCCGTTTTTGTAGCTCTTGGAAAACGCTGCACCCCTAAAGTTGGCTGGATGACTTCCATTACAGAGGACACATTTGACCTCTGTACCCCACTTTTTCTTGTCACAATCAATTGTCAGATGTTCCCCTGTACATTTCACACATCTTGGTCGATGATTGCAGTACGTTTTAGTATGCCCGTACCTTTGGCAAGTAGTGCATTGCACCACTTCCCGATTCACATGCGGTTTTTCGATCTGCACAACTGAGTGCATCAATTTGCTGATTGAATGTATGTATGGGATGTGATTTAGTAATTCCTTTTTTCACCACATATTAAATATTTTAAACATTTTATTATTTATTAATTTTTTATTAATTTGTTATTATTTTAATTTTATTATTTTTAACAATAAATTATATTATTTATTTTTTATTCGAGTGTAATGGCGTGAACAACTTTTTTCAAACTCAATCTTTTTATAAGAAAAAATTATTTTTTTTACTAATAAAAATTTTGTTTATAGCGCCTTTGATTGTTAAAATTTTACAAATAATTTTAAATGAAAGAGATGATTTTTGTACTCAGCTATTCTTTTAAGTGCAAAGTAAATTTAAATTAAATTTAATTAATATGAATTTTAAAACGTACAGTATGATAAAGGACGCCACATATGTCTTTATTAGTTTCATTCATTCGTAGCTCGACTTTAAAAAGTGGGAGTGGTTTTTTCGTACCACTTTGCCTCATGTTGCAGATATTAACAACGTCGTGGCCCAAGCCAATTAACTCACTTTTTAACTCATCAGTCTTAATAGACGGATTTAAGGTAGTCGTATGACCACCTGGTAGGTTTTGTTCCCCCCTTGTTGGAACAGATGGAATTCGGTGTTTCGTTCCGCTAGGGCTTTAATGACAGCTGAGTATGCCTCAGCATCTTTTACCAGAATTTAAACCTGGCTACTTCCAATTATTTTTAGGTCAAATTTGTCTTTTGTATATTCCTTTAACAAGACAGTCAAAGGATTGATTTCTTCTAAGCCAGACACAAATATTGGAGGCGCTAATATTATTTTTGGTGGTGGTGTGTCTTCTTTCTCCTCGGGCAAACAATTAAACCGTGTCGATAAAGGCACTGTAGGTTGAGCTAACCAATAGTCGTTGATTTTTATTTGCTTGCGTCTATTGATAGGTGATATAGGACTCGTGCCTCTACCCCTTTTGCTAGCTGTTGTGCATCCTTCTTCATAACCAAGCATAAATAAGGAAGGCGGCAGGACATTTGGAATACTAGAATAGTTAGATGGTTCCGATTCTGACATAAGTTGCGATGTTAGTGTTATTCTTTTTTTTGGCGACGACGATGAATAATTTTTTGACATTTGGGACGACATTTCTATTGATTTTCAATCACAATCAAATTGTGTCGAATGAAACGAACTACCTGGCGGAGTTCGTTGAGTTTTTGAATTTTCAGCAAACTCAGACAATTTAATGTACAATGTCCTTAAAAACTAAGTCATTAGCATTTTATAATGTTCAAAATTTTTGTTAACACTGCACTTTTACACTTATTAGTTCAATTGTTTTGAAATTTATATTGATATTGAAAATTGTTTTTGATTACACTGCACTTTACATTAATTTTATTTTTTCACAATAATATAAAAATTTTAATGTTTGCTGTTCAAAGGTTGATCATTGCTGTTCAAGTGATCAATTTTATTAAAAACAGAATTATTAAACACGATTGCTTATGTATTTTTTAACGTTCCTTCGACCACGATATATATAATACATATATATCCTTCTCTCCCTCTTTTATATATATATATATATATAGTTACGGGATCGAACTTATTGGGTTCGAGCGAAAGTTCTTTGCACGTCGTGTCGCGTTTCACTTTATTAAAAACTCCGGACTTATTTATTTTAAAATGTGGATTTTATTTGTCAAAACGTGTTAGCGTTTAAAGTTTAACTAGAATAATGAACCACGATTTACATTTGGTTTTGCTTATATACACTATAGAATAGTGTTTAGATTTGCTATCTTTTGTATTTCATTCGCAGAATGAAATAATTATACAAAGAAATTAATTTGGATTTTGTTTACAATATTGTTTTGAATATTATCACGAACGGCGATAATCATTAAATGAAATTTATATAGGGTTTGATATTAAGATTATTATCATTTCCTGTTATTTAGAACAGCGGAATGAGATCGATTTTATTATTTTGTATTGATAAATATGCAACGTTTGAAAATAAATTTATTCATATTGATAAAAATATTGTTTTGAATATTATCACGGACGGCGATAATTATAAATGAAATCAATATAGGGTTAAATATAATACTAAGATTACTCTCATTTCCTGTTATTTATAACAGTGGAATGAGATTGATTTTATTATTTTGTATTGATAAATTCTGTTTGTTCTTTGATTAGTTTAAGATCTGGAAATAATTTTGTATATTGTGAGGTTGTTGTTGGTATTTGGTTGAGTACTGGATCTGGATGTAACTATATATATATATATATATATATATATATATATATATATATATATATATATATATATATATATATATATATATATATATATATATATATATCCTTCTCTCTCTCTCTTTCCGGAAGTACTATACATATATATACTTATCTTTCTAATTAACCCCATAAACCCATTATATTTTATTTACATGATTACAATATGTACCAAATAACTTATATTACTATAAGGGAAATCGCGTCGAATTCATGTGCCAACATGATATAGTTCGTAGAAAAATCATAGATGGCACTAGTAGTAGTTGAACGAAATGTTTACATTTTTTTATCTACAGTTTTTTCTATTCAACGAATTATTAACGAAACAAAATTTTAAAATCTAAAAAAAAATTAAATTTTATAATCAGTCTTAGCTATATTTAGCATCAGTTTACTTACGAATGCAAAACGAAAATTCGCTGAACAATTGAAACACCTCTGCGGCATTTTGATAAAACACAAACACTTATAGTTTTTATTTATGTTATTTTCAAATAATTTATTTATTTATGTTATTTTCTAATTTATGAAACACGTTTTTATAAAACATTTAACATATACAACAATTTTAATTCAGAAAAAAATATTGTATTATTCACTCAAGACGCTACGCTTTGAAATAACAACAAATGTACCACTAATGACAGCTATAATGTATGAAATTTTGTAAAAAAAAAATAAGAAAAATTGTTTGAAGCGCCATCTATTGTTCTCGTTAAAAACGTTTGCTATGCCATCTAGGATTTTTCTACGAATCAAAATTGAACGAAATCATGCTGTCGTTCGCATTTACTATGGAATTGTTCACGATTTCCCTTATAGTAATATAATTTATTTGATATGTACCTATACACATGATTGTTATTTTTTTACCCTGACAATTGTATTTTATATTTCAGGATGTTTACATGGTTACTATGTTTATGTTTACCATGTTTATATGTAATGTGTTACAAAGCTCTAGTGGTAGACGATCATTTGTTGCTATTTTTCCACAAAACTTTGATAAATCCACGAAATTATTTGTTGCATTGTGTTTACCACACATATAATTTTAAGAACTAAAGAAAGATACAATACGCAGAAATACTAATAAAACTTAAACGATCTCATTCACAAAACTAAATATTTTCAAAACGATAAAGTGAAACGTTACAATATAATGAAAAAACCAACAGAACAACCTGTTGTAAATTTTACATCGGCTCCGTCTTACAAACTGATAAAACGTATTAAATGATTTAAAATTTATAAACGATCAGTCAATATAAACAATATCAATATAAACCCATCAAATTGCATAAATATTTATGTCGTTTTCCAGTCAATGCTTTGGTAAGTATATCGGCAACTTGTTACTCTGAGTTTATATACTCTAGTTCAAATTCATCTTCCTGAAATTTTTCACGAATGAAATGGTATCGAACGTCGATGTGTTTTGTTCTTTTATGAAACACTGGAATTTCAATTAATTTTATCACACTCTGATTGTCCATGTAAAACTTGACCGTAAATGATTGATTTAGCTTTAATTCAGCTACCAGATTTTTAAGCCAAATCAATTCTTTTACAGCTTGACACGCTGCCACACATTCGGATTATGTTGTTGATGTTGAAACAGATTGTTGTCTTATTGATTGTTCGTCATTAGCTCAGCTAATGACGAACCCAAATAAAAAACATACCCACTTGTTGACCGTCTTGTCTCAGTGTCACCATCATAATCAGTATCAATATTACCAACGAAATCAAAATTACCATTTTCTTTGTATAAGATACCTGTTTTTGGTGTGCCTTTGATGCATCTAAAAATTCTCTTTACAGCTTCTACGTGAGCTTGATTTGGTTTATTCATATAGCGGCTGATAATGCCAACGGCGTAAATAATGTCTAAGCTGGTTCCAACTGATGGTTACATAAGACTTTCAACTGCTTAACGATATGGAAAAGTTGTATTTCTTTCTTCTTCGGCAAAATCACCCAATTTTTGATTGTGATCTGCTGGTGTACATATAGCTTTACATTCAATCATATTGAACCGATTTAATATTTTTTTAATATATACTTCCTGATGAATATGAATTGAACCTTGTGACGATCGTTCAATTTGAAACCCCAAGAACAATTTTGCATCAAAATCTTTTACCTTAAACACCTGCGAGTCATACGACAAGCGAAACGGTGCCTAGTCCACCAAAAAATGCAAACAAATTCCCCAGGTCTCTACGGCAGAGACAAATATACAAACAAGCCGTTTAACCATATTTGATCGCATAAACAACCTACATCACCCCCCTTTTCAGTTAAAAGTCCCCGGGGCATTGATGTGAAACCCAGTCGGTTTTTTTTAAATGAGTAATACAAGAATTGGCTTAAGATAGCTACCTCGGAAATGCTTTGATGAATGTAAGTTTTTACGCTTCTAGCATTAAAATTTCAAATGCACTTGTTTAATTGAACAAAGCCAATAGTTCTACTGAGCATAAAATGCCATATGCTGGTTTTAAACGGTCCACCGAAATTGATTGGTGCTTGCCTTTAACATCTACGACAAATTGTTTTCGTAGTCTGCGGATCACTTTAAATGGGCCATCATAAGGTTGAGTGAGCCCTGTGCGAACTTTATCTACGCGTACGAACACATATTCGCAATTTTCAAGTGATTTCGGCACAAAAATTTTACTTTCTGATACTCTTGGAGGAATGGGTATTATATCATGCATAGTTAATCTTAAACGTTCAACAACTGTGTCTTGGGTTGGCGTTGGAGTGAGAGGATTATCCTCAAGAAATTCACCCGGTAATTTCAAAGATTGTCCGTAGACAAGCTCTGCCGGTGAACACTTTATATCCTCTTTCACTGTTACTCTGATTCCTAACAGTACAATGGGAACTTCTAAGCACCAATCCATTGTATTATCTCGGGCCATTAATGCTGCTTTAAGTTGCCTATGAACACGTTCAACCATTCCATTCGCTTGAGAATGATATCCGTTGTTATTGTTGCAGGAACACCAAATCGAGAAATATAATTACTAACGAACGTTGTTGCTATCATTGCTGCTGTCATATCCGTCATAGGATAGGCTTCTGGCCAACAGGTAATTCTGTCGACACAGGTTAATAAATATTGGCATTCATTTGACGGTGGCAGAGGACCTTCTATGTCTATGTGGATATGCTCAAATCTACCTTGGGGTACCTCGAATTGTCCTAAAGGCGATTTTATGTGACGTTGGACTTTAGATTTTTGGCAAGATAAACATGACTGTGCCCACTGGGTTACGTCTTTATTTACACTAGGCCAGAAATAGCGAGCTGTAATCAGTTTCCGTGTAGCACGAGCTCCAGGGTGCGAAAGGTTATGCAGCTGCTTAAAAATTTGCTTCCTCAAATGTTCGGGTATGTACAACCTGTTAGTACCAGTCGATACTTCGTAGTATACCTCGAAACCTGGTAGTTTGAAGCTTTCGAGGCGATATGAAGCTTTCTAACGACGCGAACCAGATAAATAATTGCGCTATAATCAAGCTTTGCCTCTATCGTATTTATGTCTACTTCGTCAGTAATGCTGTCCGATGTATCGCTGCACTGTGTACTGATTCTTGCTAATGCATCTGCTACGACGTTGTCTTTAGTTTGCACGTGCTGAATATCTGTTGTAAACTGGCTAATAAAATCTAAATGCCTAGATTGGCGAGGATTTCTTTCAGTTTTAGACTGTATTATTCTAGTCAAGGGTTTATGATCGTTGAATATTGTGAATTCCCGACCTTCTACAAAATACCTAAAATGCTTTATGCCTAAATATATTGCCAATAATTCCCGATCAAGTGCAGAATATTTTCTTTCTGCATCTGAAAGCTTCTTAGAAAAGAATCCCAACGGCTCCCAGCTATTATTATTATATTGCTGGAGCACTGCTCCTACTGCTACATTTGATGCGTCAGTGGCCACGCTGTACCTCGTATTTGACAGTGGATGCGCTAATAATGTACTGACTCTCACTGATTATTAATTTTGAACTCAATCAATATTACACCAATACCACGAATTTCAAGTTGACCATCATCATCAATTTCAACAATTTTCTTTTCATTATAAATATGCATTTCATTAAATCAATCACAATGAGAAGTCATGTGACTTGATGCACCAGAATCAGCAAACCAAAAATTATTATCAATATCATTTGTAGTTTTGACTTCACTATACACCATGCCAATTCTTTATTTAATTTTCCATTATTTGTATCATTTGACGAAGACTATTTTGTAGGATATTCTCTGAACCAATGGCCTAATCCATTACACATATGACAACGTGTTTTCCTTTTTAATTCGTCAGCTTTTCCTTTTGATTTTGGTTTCTTATTGTATTTAACTTTATGAAATTTCCCAGCAACAAACGCAATCTGTTCAGCTGATGTCACATCTTGTTCTTGATTTCGGTACAAATTATCTTCTTCAAGTTGTAAAGATGACATTATTGTATCTATTGTCCGACTATCCTTTGTATTGTACCATACAGATTTGTCATAACACGTATTTCAAAATTCTTTTCATATATTGCTGTAAATTTGTCCACAACTTTTTAGCCGTTTTACACGATACAATCATATTTGCGTGTCGACTATCAATTGATTGCATCAAAGCAAACATTGATTTTTCATCATCTCTTTCATACTTTGATTTTATTACCTTATTTGTATTTGGATCAGGAACCTTGGCATCTAAATTATCCAATAAACCACGACCTTTAAATATATATTCGAATTTGCTGTTTCCATTTGATATAATTTGAGCCATTTAATTTTTGTGTAAACGTTGTTGATTAAGTTTCGTTGTTTTCCATTTTTTTTATATAACGGCACCAAAACCTGTTCATAAAAATGTTCTCGAATGTATTTGACAATACTACACGTATTTTTATTTTAATAATAACGGCACCAAAACTTTATTAAATATATACGACATAAATTACCGGCTGATTACAATATTTAATGCATCACACAAAAATTTTTTTTTCTTCTATATATATTTGTTTCAAACACCAACTATTTTTGCAATAATAAACTATAAAAACAAATAAGCATGAACTGGGCCCATAACCAGTTCAAATCTGTTTTTGGATGTTTGATAATTTAATAATTATAGTACACTAAAATAAAACAACTTGAACGACTTCAATTTATTTAAGTTACACTATATTCAAAAATGCAATTTTCGCTTTAATTATGCTTTCTTTGCTTAATTTAATGTCACCACATCCCTTGCAAGCGAAATAAAAAATGGATCGATATTTTGGTTCATCCTTTCTGATACGTGCCTTTGGTTGCGATTCATGGTCTCCAACAGGTCGGTGACAACTAGCTCCCATGCTAGTTTTTTTGCAGAATTGTTTTTATACAATCTGTGACTTAAGTCATATAAAATGAGATGTTGTTTAACACAATCAATAATCCGACTTTCGATATAAAAATCTAAAAATAAAAAAGAACAAATGTGAGGTTAGGGAGCATTTTTTTATTTACAAATTTAATATTGAAATCGCAAAAAATTACAGATTTTCACCTACCTTCAGTCATTTTATTGCAGCTTTTAATTGTTAACTACGTGAAACAACGATTTTAATTTTATTTTATGTAAAATTTATTTAAAACAACGATTTAATATTTAATTTATATATGTTTACCACGCAAATTCAACAATACGAATCAAATTATTGCTACTGTCAAAATTTGTTTGTATATAGTATTGCTATCCTTTTCAAATTGTATAATTTTGTCTCTTTTACTCCACGTTCGTTCGAACGAAAAGTTAAAAGTTGGTCATCATAATGAAAAAAATACGAAACGAAAATAAGGGGAAAATAAGGGAATGTGATTGGTTAAAAAAAAGTACGGATCGAACGAACGAACGAATGAACACAAACATAAAATTAAGACTGACTGACAATGGTTTACAAATACTATCATAGACATTAGTGTTACCTAATGAAGTGAAATTTAACAATGTAATTTCAACGATATGAGAAAAGATGAAAAGGAATAAATATTAAAACTTATAAATTTATAAAAGAATAATTTAATTTAAAAATAAAAGTTTTTTTTAATAAAACTATTAATTAATAAGTGGATATAGCCATTGTAATGTACACGTGTGTATATATTTTTAATAACTGCCATTTGTAATTAAAAATTATTTTAACTAAAAAAAAAACATTACCGCAATAAATGCCAGGTATTCAAATCGCCGAATTTAAATTTGTCTTTCGAATTTTGTACCATAATTTTAATCGTCATCGTATCTGTTAAAATATATTTTAGTTTCCGTTTTGCAATTATAATAATTTTAATCGGCAAGTTGGTAATACAATTTATTTTATTATTAAAAAAAGTTATTTACAAAACCATATTCACACAATCACCTAATATAAAATTGGCTATTTATTGTTATCAAATATATTATAATATTATTTCTTTATATACAAATTATAAAAGATTATAAAAATAAATTAAAAAAAAAAAAAGACTTGTAACATATTCTAATCATTAATTCATTTTACATCTTAAATATTATAATGTAATAAAAATATTATATAGGTATATGTATTTAATAGAATTGAATTTCTATAATAGACAAACAAAATATTGTATAATTAAATGATTTAACAAATATGAAATAAAATTGTATTAATAAATTTATTTGCCAGACAATTTATTATATTATTATAATTATTATTTATTTGTTATAAATTTAAATTTTTATGGGGTGGGCCATCTATCGGTTTAAATTTGAACCACCGGTTATTTCGAATCTGGCAATACTTATGTCATTCTATTCTGTCTCAAAATTTAGTATATTATCTCCACTGAACGAAATGAATCGATTTACGCTTGAGCAACGTTGGGATTTATTAGAAAATTTATTTCCAAAACAAAAACAATTGATCGGAAATTGCACGAAAATGTCGTGCAAAATTTGGTCGCAGAGAAGGACCAACAGTGCCCGGTTTACGCAAGTTTATTGTTAAAGTTGGTGAAACTGGTTTCATTGTTGATGCGCCAAGACGGGAGCATGCTCGTACAGTGCGTACCCCCGAAAATATCGAAGCTGTGGGTGAGAGTGTGCGTGAGAATCCATCAACATCAACTCGTCATCGTTCTTAAGAATTGAACATTTCACGCACCAGTTTACGTCTAATTTTGCGAAAAGTTCTCGGTATGACGCCTTACAAAGTTCAATTGGTTCAAGAGTTGAAACCGCATGACCATTCGTTTCGTTTTCACTTCGCTAGATGGGCCAACGAGAAACTGCACGATGATGTCGATTTTGCCAAAAAAATCATCTTTTCGGATGAAGCTCATTTTCATCTTGGTGGGTACGTTAATAAGCAATTGCCGTATTTGTGGCTCAGAAAACTCACACGTGGTCTTACAGAAGCCAATGCACCCATTACGAGTGACTGTTTGGTGCGGCTTGTGGAGCGGAGGCATCATTGGCCCATATTTCTTTGAAAATAAGGACGGCGCAACCATTACGATCAATGAAGACACCTATCGCACCTTGGGGAACCGCTCAGAACTGGACATTTTAAAACTGGATATTTCATATGGTACAAAACTGGATATTTCAAAATTGGATAATTCAAAACGAGATAAGGTACAAAACGAGATATGGTGCAACACTGGATATTTCAAAACAGGATATTTCAACATGTGATTTAAACTTATTTAAAATTATTTTTTAAGGAAAGTTCTGGAATATGGCCAATTAGGAAGGAACTCGGTGATTTCTTAACCGATTTTGATGAAATTCTATATGTAGGATGGAAATGAGATTTTAAAATGATTTTTTGGAAAAGTTCTGGAATATGGCCAGTTAGGAAGGATATCGGCCAGTTCTTAACCGATTACGATGAAATTCTATATGAAGGATGAAAATGGGATTTAAAAATGATTTTTTGAAAAGTTCTGGAATATGGCCAGTTAGCAAGGAACTCGGCGAGTTCTTACCGATTATGATGAAATTCTATATATAGGATGAAAATGGGATTTAAAAATGATTTTTTGGGTAAGTTCTGGAATATGGCCAGTTAGAACGGAACCCGGCGAATTCTTAGTCGATTATGATAAAATTCGATATGTGGATGAAAATGGGATTTTAAAATGATTTGTTGGGAAAGTTCTGGAATAAGACCAGTAAGGTTCCATACTTGATTACTAAGGAGAGAAATAGAATATTCCTTCACTTAATGTTTTTTTTCTTTAATTGTATAATTAACTTTGATTTTAAAACCTTTTTGGGAAAACCTCTGCAATATAGCCAATAAGGTTTCATACTTGAATAATTTTAAGCAGAGAGATAGAATTTTCCTTCACTTAATGGTTTTTTTTAATTGCTGCTCATCTTATTAAAATAATCATTGACTTGATCGATTTTACTGTCAGTAAAATGTATGTTCATCTATTTTTTATTCTTCTACTTAGTATAACTTTTCTTCACTTTAGAGAATCTATGTGAGAAAAATTAATTAATTTTCATCAACATTTTCATCATTCATATCGAATTTTTTCAAAATTGGTTAAGAACTCGCCGAGTTCCTCCCTTACTGGCCATATTCCAGAACTTTCCTAAAAAATCGTTTTAAGTTTAAATCACATGTCGAAATATCCTGTTTTGAAATATCCAGTTTTGTACCATATCTATCGTATTGTACCTTGTCTCGTTTTAAAATATCAAGTTTTGAATTATCCAGTTTCGTCAAATCCAGTTTTAAAATATCCAGTTTCGACCGGTACCCCGCACCTTGATAACCGATTTTTTTGCGACCGCTCTTCATGGTATTGATGTGAACGATGTTTGGTTTCAAAAGGATAGTGCAACTTGCCACACATCTCATGCCACAATCGATTTATTGCGTCAAACGTTTGATGGCCGTTTAATTAGCCGAAATGGTGATGTCAATTGGCCGGCAAGAAGCTGCGATTTAATACCATTGGATTATTTTCTGTGGGGCGCCGTTAAAGACAAGTGTTATGCCGACAAACCAGAGACAATTAAGCATTTAAAGGCCAACATTCGTGATCCCATCGACAAGATACGACCCCATACACTCGAAAAAGTGCTCGAAAACTGATCCGATCGAATGGGATACTGTGAGGCCAGCCGCGGCAGCCATATGAATGAATGAACAATTGTACTTCATAACAAAAAATAAATTTGACAAAATTTCAAACCGTTTTTATTTTATAGCATTTTTAAATTTAAACTTTTAAATGGCCCACCCGTTACTTATAATCACCGATCACATTGCAATTAAAAAATATGATAAGTCACGATTTCCTCCAGGACACAGTTTTCGATTTGAAATGGTAAATTTGAAAAACTTGATATGTCACATTGTGTGTGTTTGCTTTGGCGCTTAGTTTCGCATATCAGTTAGGACTTCGCTGATACAAGGCATGCGAATTTATCTTCGGCGGAAATGGCTGAAATTGCTTTCGTAGTTGCTTAATGCTGCTGGAACAGATATTACTTGGTATAAATGATAAATCGATGCTTGCACTTAGTAACTGAATGGTGATGATTGCATTGAGGTCGGTCACTCGTGCCTTAACCGTCAATAGTTGATACAAATTGTGTAGCTCAAGGTGTCCATGTCCCGGTAAGATTCATTTGGGTATCTGTTTTAATAAGGTAGGTAGTTCTTATTCGAATTGCTTTACAGGTAGCAAAGCTGGATGTTTTATGTGGTTTTTTGCACCGGTGAGTATTTGCAATAGACCTACTTGTTGATTATCTTGTAAATGTTTAATGATTAAACCTAATTGAAATATTAGAAGTACTAATGTTACAGATTTATCTAGATTAGGTATTCATTTAATTTAGTTAGTTCGAGTTCTACGTGTCGATGTGCCTCCTCTAGTTGCCGCAGACGTTCAGCCGTTGTATTGTCTATACTTGGATTCTTTAGCAATTTCAACCGATATTCATCGTTCAATTGGATTTGTTTGAACGGATCTTCATACTGTGATACTTTCTTTTGAGATAATATTCCAAACATGTCTCCTTTCATTAGTCCAATACTATCATCCAATCCTCGTTTGGTTCTCCCGCGATTCCAATTGTAATTCATTAAGGAACTCATTAACTTGTTTAATGTTGAATTACCATCGTAGTTGTTGGATAAGAAGTTCACATTTAATTAGCCTCGCATTGGCACAGGTCTTTTCAGTGCTTTCAATCCGGTCTTTTTGCTTCCATTTAGTTTTTTGAGTTCTACCTTGCTAATTTTGTCAAAGTAGATTCCTGATAGTAATTGGTAAGCCATTTCTTAATAGTAATTGGTTTATTCGATTGGATGGAGTCTGAATTCGGTACCCAATGTTCCCTGTGGAATAGGCTAAATAAGCATAGCATCATGCATATATACTACTAAACCCAGGTGTCCAAATCGCTATTTAGCACTTTTTACTCATAATAACTTTCAACGTTAGTAAGTGACAATGAATTTACTATTTCACCCCGGAATCAAATCGGCAATCTGCTGAGAAGCTTGTAAAAATCGACCGAAGGTACAACAGTTTGCCGGCAAGGTTGTGGCGTCAGTATTTTGGGAGGCACACAAAATAATATTTCATTGATTATCTTGAAAATAGGAAAACCAAAAAAAGCGAAAATTATATGGCAATATTGGTTCGTTTAAAGGACGAAATAGCGACCACACATGATAAAGAAAAAGTGACCTTTAACTAAGCAAATGTACCGTGTCACATGCCATTGAAAACGATGGCCAAACTACATGAATTGTGCTTCGAATTCCTTCTCCATATCTACCATCTATCTACTGGTATTCTAAAAAAAAAATGATAATGAGAAGAGATTCGGGTCTAATGATGATGTCATCGCTGCAACTGAGAGTTTTTATCAAGGTAAATCGCTCTACTGACATAGTATAGAAGGCAAGTAAGAATAGCGTTGGAATGATTGTATGACAGTTCAAGGAGATTATATTGATGAATAAAGAATAATTTGGCGAAGAAAATATTGTTTTAGTAGTTAGTCTTGAGACTTATTGAATAAATATAACTCCGAAGGTAAATATAGGTATGATTAAAGCTTTTACTAGGTTTAACTTGATTCTTATTATAACATACTTTTACTTTATTACACAATCCAACAACAGGTAAATTCTACATTAACTCGGTTGCGTAAATATAGCGTTCAGGATCATACCACTTTAATCGGTATAGTATCAGTACTATATCAACTGACTATCAAGGAGAATTGAACAGTACTATTATCGGTCGGAATAGCACTGATATAAAAGAGAACGAATCTGAGAGCCTTATTCCTAAACCGAACGAATAAACGCTGCATACTAATACTAATTTAAGCGTGAGTTGGCTACGGAAGACTTGAGTTTAATAAACTCAAACAGAGTATACCGGAAATACCTGGAAATATGCTATAGTGTTCGCATTCATAATTTTTACAAACTGCGAATTTCTTTAAGGGTTAAGAAATTTTCCATGGATCTGGGAAAACTCTTGTTCGGATGCTTTCATTGAAAATAATGGTTAACGGCACTGTTAGTCTTAAAGCACAGTGCTTAATAAGAATAGATGGGATGATGTCGTAACCAGCGCCCTTATTAACATCAACTCGAAACCAACAATCTATAACTTCATCACTTTTGAACCGCCGATAAATCGGGTATATTGCAAGCGGAAGAGTTTTAATTCGATTGTTCAGTTAGCATAATTAATAAATTTGTAAACAATAAAATTGATAAAAATTAAAATATTGTTACGGTACCACCTAGCGTGCGATAGCACAATTCCAAATATATGACGATTTCTCTAGGCTTAACCCTAGAGACATCTATTAAGTATCGATAGTACTGGTCGTACTAAAAATTGAGAAAATGGAATATAGTAGTGACATCTCGATAGAAGTAGAAAGTTCGAGATATTTTTAATTTGTGTATATAAGCGAATCAATGTTGTATGCGGAAGATAGTTGTACTACTTGAAATACTAAAGCGACAACAAGTAAGCGGTTAAAATCAAAAGTGATAGGAAGTGAGTTTTGTTGTGAAATAAAGAATTGTTAACAGTACTTAGTTGTGAATAATTGTGTTTTATTGGGGAAATTATTGTCTGTGAAGGCGAACAGCGTTTAAAGTGGGAACTGTTGTGTAGTTCTGTGAAATTTGTTAGGGGATAGTGGTGTTCGGGTAGTTATTCACAATCCAGAGATACGAACCGTAAGTGACAAGGCAAGAACGTAGCAAGATTGACATGACTAGTAATGCTATGTGAATATAGATGGCGAAGTGAACTCGGGTTGAAAACTAAACTTATATCGTTTAACGATGTGGGTTGGGTTTTTAGCTTGAATTTATATCGATATCGAAACTTACTGATATTGCCAAAATAAAAATAAAATTCTACTGCGATAGTCAAGGTGTAAAAACAGGAAGAAAAATTATTATTAATTAAAATTTATACCTTTGAAATAAAAAATATTCGGTGATTGGAAGTTGGGTCGTTTCATTTTAGTGAACCCAACTCCACAAACTTTTCAACGATATCGAAGTTGGAAATCCAACCACTGTTCTTTTACTGTTTATTTATTTGCAGGATTTTTCCTGGAGTTGATATATTATCCTTAATATGTATAATATGATTATTATGAAGGAAATAATTTTACGGCTTAAACTCTTTTCGAGCCATGTCAAAAGCCGAACTTGCTGCATATCGTAACGCTTATAATATGAATAAAGTTTGTTCATTTGAAATTAGCCAAAATTCCTTTTAATACTTCTCGGTTATTCGCGGCAAACGGAACACCAATTCAGGCATACGGTTCGTTTTAAATTTAAATATCGGGTTGCGTATAGAATTTTTAAATGGGAATTCATAATTACGGATGTGTCGTTGACAATTATTGGTGCAGGTTTTTTAAAAGTATAGGACAGGTTGTAGATTTACGGAGACTGAAAATTTGCGTTCCGTTAACTTCGTTATGTTCCGTTGGTGGTATCTCAATAGTGGAAGTCTACAATTATCGCAATTCAATAAGTCGCGTAGAGATTCTTAAACTCAACATTTATTGTCGAAATTTGTCAAAGTTTTAAATATTGCGAGTAATAAAGTTATTAATCATAAAATTGCACACCGTTTGGATACAACTGGACCTCCTATTTCACGTCTAACGTTTGGCGCCTAACAAATCGTAAATAGCAAAGTCGGAGACATCTTTAGACATCTTATGGCTCAAGGCGTTTGTAAACCAAGTAATAATCCATGGTCGAGCCCTATGCATTTAGTTTCAAAGAAAAATAGTGATTGGAGACCATGTGAGGATTACCGAAGCTTAAATCATCATTATATTCTCGATCGATTCCCAATTCCACATCTTCAAGATTTTTCGTATCCATTTAAAGATTACACAATTTTTTTAAAAGTTAGATTTAGCCCAAGTCTATCATCATTCAATACTGATCAAACTATCTGACATTCCAAAAACTGTTATTCTAACTCTTATGTTTATTCGAGCTTGCTAAAATGAGTTTCGGCCTCAAATGTGCATAAACTTTTAAGATATTAAAGCATTCTGTTTATTGTGACATAAGCATTTTAAATATCTTCTTTAGGGAAGAGAGTATACTTTATTCACGGATCACAAACCACTGGTTTAAGCATTTTATTAGATACCGGAAAAAGCATCTTCTCGTCAATCTCGTCTTTTGGATTTTATCGGACAATTTACTACCATAATATCCAACATATCTCAGATCAAAGATTTATCATTTCAGACAAATGCTTCTTCTAAATTATTGATTAAAAATTTCATTTGGTCTTCCATCAATAAAGTTGCAAGAACAATGGCTCAATTCACTTGGACATCATTGGTCAATTGCTGATTTCTGATAATTTAATTGCTATTGTGTGACATGGCTAAACGGACTGGACGTCCAACAGTATCGCTTGCAGTATATATATATATATATATATATATATATATATATATATATATATATATATTTATATATATATGTATATATATATATATATATATATATATATATATATATATATATATATATATATATATATACAGAAATCGTAAAAGA
The DNA here is from genome assembly GCA_963556175.1 of Tipula confusa. Classification (NCBI taxonomy): domain Eukaryota; kingdom Metazoa; phylum Arthropoda; class Insecta; order Diptera; family Tipulidae; genus Tipula; species Tipula confusa. Next base: position 162,061,831 of record OY744476.1, read on the forward strand.
TTTTGTTAGAAACTATAAGCCGAATAACACGAATCCAAGCCCTGGGATGTTAAAAATTGTTCTAAGTAATGATACTCCTATATTCACAAGACCAAAAAGATTGCCTTTAGTTAAGCAGAAGGTGGTCCAGCAATAGGTAGAACAATGGTTACAACAGAAAATGGTAAGGCCGTCAACTTTCGAATACATCAGTCAAGTAGTTGTGGTCAAAAAGAAGGATAATAGTTCTAGAGTATGCCTCGATTATGGTAAGTTAAATTCCCTTATTATTAGAGACCAATTTCCGATGCCGTTAATCGAGGAGCAGTTGGACAAATTAGCAGAAGCCAAAGTTTTTTCTACATTGGACCTAAAAAATGGTTTCTTTCATGTACCTGTGGATGAAAGTTCGAAAAATTCACTTTCAGATTTGCTTCGTAAGGAAGTTACATTTCATTTTGGTCTGGAGCAGAGATCAGCGTTTTAATGATTGAAAGGCATTTTGACGAATTCACATGTTTTTCAAATCTTTAGGCAGAATGCTCTAGCAGAGTTGCAAGTCAGAAGGGTTTTGGCCCTATACTTATGAAGAACGCTGACGATGGAAAACTACATCCGGTGTATTACATGAGCTGAAAAAAATCGCCAAGCGATGAGAAAATGCATTGCTATTATTTAGAAGTGAAGGCCGTTTATATTGCATTAATAAAATTTCAAATTTACCTACTAGGTATCCATTTTAAGCTAGTAATAGATTGTCAAGCGTTAGTAAGCACAATGAAGAAAAATTATTTAGCAGTTGTCAGATGGGTATTATATTTTCAAGAAAAAATGAACGTATGCGTCACGTTGACTCCCTCAGCAGATGCTTTACAATTTTTCCGATTGAGAATAATTTGTTAGCATGTATTAAAAAAGCGCAACGTGAGGATCAGCGGTTGGAAGCTATAAGGGAAATTCTTAAAACTAAGAGCTACAAAAATTTTATTCTAAAAGCAGATATCATATGAAAACAGCAGGATGGACGGACATTGTTGGTAGTCCCCAAAAAGATGAAAAATCAAATAATTCAAAGTAAACATGATGTGGGTCACTTTGGAGTTGAAAAAACGGAATATGTAGTTAGTACAGATTTTTACATACCGAACATGAAGAAAAAAATTCAAAGTGTAATAAATAATTGTATAAAATGCATTTTGACAAACAAAAAATCTGGTAAACAAGAAGGTTTCTTGGAACCTCTTGACAAAGGTGACAAACCGCTGCAGACTTTCCATGTGGATCATATAGGACCAATGGATATTACAGCAAAGCAGTACAGATATATATTTTCGATAATAGACGGGTTTTCTAAATATGTTTGGCTATATCCCACAAAAACCTTATCATCAGCCGACGTCCTACGAAAATTAACAGATCAAAAAGCATATTTTGGCAATTCTACTCGTATAATTACGGATCATGGAACAGCATTCACCTCAGGCGAGTTTCTGAAAATATTGTGAAGATGAAGAAATTCAACATGTGTTAGTTACCACGGGAGTTCCTCGTGGCAATGGCCAGGTTGAGTGCCTGAACCGCATCATTCAAAACGTACTAACTAAGATAGCAATAGATGAGGCTTTAAAGTAATATATACATGTACTGTATGTTCAGCAGACAATAAATAGCAGTTTTCAGCGAGCAATTCAGAGAACGCCGTTCGAGGTTATGTTCGGTCTAAAAATGAATAAAAAACAAAATGTAAACATACAAGAGCTGATTGAATTAGAAAATTAGGACAGATTCAATGAAGAGCGGGACCAATTACGTTTCGAAGCAAAACAGCAAATTAAGAAAATCCAGCAGAAAAATAGAAACACCTACAACAAAAAAAGAAAAGCGGCAAAATTATAGAAAGTCGATGATTTAGTAGCAATAAGAAAAACCCAGTTCGGTGTTTGTCAGAAGCTGTGCCCCAAATTCCTTGGACCATATGAAGTTGTCAGAGTTGGTCGCCATAATCGATATACCGGTCGAAAATTTGCAGATGGCGAAGGTCCGCGGCAAACAGTAATAAGTGCCGACAATATGAAAGTTTGGTGACGAAGAATCGCCGGAGACCGAGCGAATACAGGACGGCCGATTGTAGGAATGGAGGTTCGCAACCTCTGTTGAACAAAACCGGTAAACAACTACTAACTGAATTATTATTAATTAATTCTTTTGTTTATACCGCATCAGCCGTATATTAAATTTGTTATCGTTTCGGTTTTGGGATCCAACATAATTCTACAAATATAAGACGAACGGGCGGATACGAGTAATCAAGACAAAATAAAATTAATTTGTAACATTTCTATTTTTATTAAAACTCTTATCAACAAATATTAAAACATCTTTGAGATAAATATAATACTTAAAAAAAAACAATCAACTAAACAGCAAACACAAAGTGCAATACACATTTGCAGTTACAGTCTTGTTGTTTCATTTTCATTTAAAAAGCCCGCATTCAATCGTCCCTTGTACGCATTTTTATTTTTTTTCAATCCCATTGTAACCTCGCGAACCGGTTCGATTGCGGTTTTGTCCCGATTATATTTATTATGATTTTGAAGACGCGTTTCTTCTAAGTGTTTTTGGAATATGGCATTACTCTCCCATTGCTCTATATCAAAATTTGGTAACGGTGTAATTTTACGATTATTAATTGCTTTTTTATTTCCGCCGTGTCGAGCTTTATTCATTTTTTCCAATTGGGCGTCCAGTGGATTCGGCTGCTCTGAGTATGGTGTAACAATAATTTCCGGTGTTTTTATCCGATCGTGATGATGGGACGATTTCCTTTTTCGATTTGTATTTAATTTTTGTCCGCCCGATATAAAATGATTTTCGATTTCTTCTAAGGTTTTGCCCTCAGTTTCAGGCAAAATGAAATAAAGGATTATCGCACCCGTTAAACTGATGGACGCATATAATGCAAATGTTCCGGGTAATGTTAGTGCGGCAATCATTTTCAAAAACATTTTATTGGCAAGAAATCCAAATACATAGCCCGTTCCACCAGTTAGTCCAGATGCAACACTTCGCACCGACGATGGGTACAGCTCTCCGATAAGCATCCAGGGTATGAGTCGAATACCCATGTGGGATAGCACAGCACTGCACAGCAGCAAAGTAAGAGGAACCCAAAGTAATTTATTTTCTGTGCGTTGTGGAATCGGAACTAAAATCGCTGATGGTATTCCAGATTCTTGTTCTATTTCAGTTATAATCGTATCATTTTCAAGTTCAAAGTCGGTTTCGTTAAGAAACAGCAGATCAAATTCTTGATTATTAAATAGTTCAAATTCGTAATCTGTACCATTTACCGTGTCATTATCAATCGATATTGTGCTATTATCGATCATGTAATCATAATCTGGTATCATAGTAGTGGTTATCATTTCGTCCTGATGATTTAAATGTCGATCCGTATAATTTAAAGGAATTATTTTATAGTAATCGTTCGGATCGAAAGCAGAAACATTAGCAATAATATTATTTATTGCGGTACCTTGTACCGAATCTAAAAAGTATGCGTAAGTCGCTGTGCCCATAAAACACATTGCACAACCAAGTGTCGATACAAATACAAGCGGTCGTTTTCCTGTGTAGTGCACTAAAATAACGCAAATTATAGTGCCAATCAATTCGGCACAGCCAAGCATTGATGTGGCATAATATTTGTCGATCGGTGCTTTTAGTGTGTGAAATATTTGTACAGCATACGTTTGTAGTGTGGTCATTCCAGAAAAGTGTCCAATAAAAAAAGTCAAACAAATTATCAAGTACGGATAGATAAATTTTTTGTTTGAATACAGCTTTGATTTGGCCAAACATCCTTTCGTACTGTCGTTATGATGATGTGTTAAATGTTTTTGAATTTCATTATATTCTGCTTCGATTTTATCAATTGTCACCCATCCTCGTAGCCAGGCCAATGCTTTTTTAGCTTCCTCATGTCGTTTCTTACGGATCAACCAATGTGGGCTTTCCGGAACAAAAAGTAATAGGATTGTTGAAATAAATGGTAACGCGCAACTAACAAGTGCAACGGTTCGCCATTTTAAAAATGTTCCCATTAAAAATTGTGAAAATACACCGATTATGACGGATGTAGAACCAGTTGCCGCTAACATACCGCGAAACCGTGGTTGTGTCACTTCAGCTACATAAGTTAAGACGGGAGCCTCCATTAAACCACCACCTACGCCGGCCAAACAAAGTCCCGCATACAAATGATACACATTTTGTGAAAAATAAAAACATAACCATGCCGCTAACATTGGTATATTAACAATTTGCATTGCACGCCTTTTACCAATTGGTTGAGTAAATGCTCCCGAAAATATGCATCCCATTGGTACACATATTAAGTTGATGGAACCTGTAATGAAAAAATAGAAATAAATGAATTAAGTGATTAAAGTCTATAGATAATTTATTGATGACTTACTCAGCCACGATATTTGATCTTTGTTAAGTAATATTTCACCAGGTGAATTCGGTTGTCGACCATCACCACCCTGAATAGCTGGAATAACAATAGTTGGAAAACCAAGTGTCATCCCATAACCGAGAAGTAATACATTTTTAACACTTACTGCTAAAATTTGTGATAATCCTCGGCGAAATGTCGATATTTCTTGATTGTTTGAGTTATTTGATCTGGTGGTGAACGAGAAAATGATAAATGATATTTTATTGAAAATTATTTTTAAAAACTATTATAAAATTTAAAAATATAAAACGATATTTTTAGAGTTACTAACTCTCCGCCCTGGTAAAAGTGAGGGTCCCCAACCGTCACCGGGAGTAATTTGAAACTCAGCATCAGCTCATCAAAATGGAAAAATTGCAGAAACAAGAAGACTCCGAATTTCTTGCCGCAGACGACCGGATGATAGCAATGGGGCCTCCAATTGAAGAAGATGATCAGTACAGAACAAGACAAAAAATAACTGCCGAAGTAAAGAGCAAACTACAATACTACACAAATCAGCATAAGCTATATATAAACTCTCCTTTCCTCCTAAACAAATTTAACAAATAAATAAATTTTTCAACTTTCTAGAAAGAAGATTTCAATCACTAGAGGCCTTGGGAATCACCACACAAACATGGGGAAACAAACTATTTAGCTAAACAAGTAATACATAAAAAACTCGTCCACATCTACAATACCATGTATTGTAATGTCAAAGTCATCACCACACTCTTCTGCATGGTAATTACATGGCATCAACCAACAAAGAAGCAACACAAACCCTCATAGTTAAACAAGGCAGTGGTCATAGTAGCAACAGGCACTGGACAACTCACCTCAATGAGGGTATTAATTGATTAAGGATCACAACCAACAATAATATAATTAAAAGCTATATCAATCTACAAAACATTAAGAAGAAAAAGGCACATGTCAACATTCCAGGCATTGACGGTAACTAGGCAGGAATCTGCAGATATTCAATCAACATAAAGCTAATGTCAAGATTTAGTGGAGATTTTAACTTAGACATTGAAGCCTTGATATTGAGGTTGATATAATTCATGAGACAAGTAGTCGCACGGAGGAAGAAAATAAAGTTTAAGAAGAATTTTAAACAACATTGAAGCGGCACACTGATGGACGATTTATAGTAATAATTCCATAGGTATAGCACAAGATCGTCTTGACAGCCGACATCGAAAAAATATTTCGCCAAGTCTGGATCAATACAGACGATCAAAATTGTCACAGCATATTATGGAGAAAAGAGCCTTACGAGCCTAAAAAAGCGTATAGGCTAAAAATTTTAAGTTATAAAAAGATCATTATTATTTTAGCTCACAGGACAGGGTGATACAATTAAAAAAATGGGCATTCAACTCACCCAAAATATTACAAAACATTCCTGCCGAGCAACAGTTCCTATCAGATTCATCATAACTTTTTAACCCCTTAAGATGGATATCACCAATAACCATCATGGTTAAGATTACGATTCAGGATATTTGGAAAACAGGAAAAAAATGGGATGAACAACTATCAAAAAAAATAAATAAACACCTAATGGCAGAATTATAAAGATGACCTGAATGAAATATCAAAATCGAAATGCAAAATGGAACTGCATGGTTTTGCTAATACTTCAGAGTGTATGCGACAGTGGTTTATTATAGTAGAGTGGATGATAGTGATGAAATAACGACTCAGCTATTAGTGTCCAAAACAATGGTTGCACTATTATAATCGAAGCCATCAATGGTGGCACCATGTCAAATCTCAATAAAATTCTCCCAGAGAACACAACTCTGAGATATAAATATTGGATCATTGATGGGAGGCGAGCCATAAGACAGGTGATACAAAAATGCAAAATATGCTTTCATCACAAAGAGAAGAACATGGAACAACTGATGGGTAGTTTACCATCATCAAGAGCGAGGCCGAGAAGACCGCCTCTAAAACGGAAATAAACTATGCAGCGCCTATCCAACTAACAACTGCTAAGGGTCGGGGCAACAAATCCTATGAGGAATAAATCGCTCTATATTTGCCTGCATAACGGGAAGGGCCATTCACATCGAGATATAGTGAGCAGCTTAACAACAATAGCATTTATAGCGGCCTACAAAAGATTCGCTTTAAGACGAGGACTTTGCACGGATGTATTCTGTAGCAACGAACGTGATGTCAGTGGCTAATAACAACAACATATAGGATTGCGAACAAGACGGCACATGATCGAAAAAAATGACACAGGACTTTCAGAAATGCTGGCCTTCTGAATACCGTCATCAACTTCATGAAAAACAATCCAATTAAATCTAGCGATACATGACCAAGTATTAGTAAAGCACGATCACCTGTGACACGATGCAAATTGGAGCAGGGTCTTTACATTCATGCCGGAAAAGATAACTTGGTGTAAATCGTAACAGTTAAGTGTAAGGTCGCGACATAAGTGCCAATAATAATAACCATCGCTTAGACAACAATCTCGTCTTCCAGCCAAAACCAACAGAATGATGGATCACCTAGCAATAGCCATCCTCTCAGTTTGCTGCCTATTTGGAATCGTGAGTAGCAACAACGAAATAAAAACGTTCAACCAGACTACATGCATAAATTAATCCAGTATAACACGAGCATCCACTGAAAACTATAAGGTGGCTCAGTTAATCTGGACTAAACTGCAAAATTCTTGAAGAGCTGCACGGCAATTTAGCAACCGGGTTGCTGATAATGGGTTACTGCTAATCTTCTAATTGACTTATTTTGAGTCGCTTTAGAATATCTCGATTTTGCTTTTCGACGTCTCCATTACTGCAAAATGTCCAGTGATGAAATTTCACCGATAGAAATTTACTAATGCATTGAAAGAAACAAATACAATCATGAAAACCATGAAATAAAATTTCAGTAAAATTTCAAAGTGGAGACGGCGATATATAAGTAAATACATTATCATTAAATAATTATATATAGAAATGACACCAAACGATGCTGCCGCTACTTAGTTATAGCGCTGTATGCATTTGTATCTTAGATAAATTTCAATTAAGGGTTTAAGTATCAACTACATAAAAAAAAACACATTTTTAGGATTTTCATTTTTAAGGAAAATCTAAATAAAAAACGAAACAAAATGTTTATGTAGTTTATCCAAGGTCACTTAATTCATATTTTACAAATGATTAAGTGTATCAAATTTTCTTAATTTTTTTTGGTACTTTTTGCTTCAGATTTAATTCTATAGATTTTTGCACGTAAAAGCACTCTTAATGTATGCATATTTAAATTTTTTTTATGTTCTTTACAGCGACAAGGAGTTTTATATTGGTTTTTGCATAAATTATATTCATAGTTTGTGAACTATTTTGTGTTTGAAACAGATTCCCCAGTAGCACTACATATTGTCGAGTGATAATTTTGATTTTCTTCCTACTAGCCAATACATCTTAGAAAATTTCCTTTTTCCATGTCAACGTTCTGTCCAGATCTAACCCTAAGTAATTGACATTGGATTGCTGCGGAATAGTTACACCGTGAAATTTAACTGGTGGACAGGTGCGTTTGTTAAGTTCGAATGTAACGCGTCTTGATTTATTTTCATTGACTTTTATTCGCTAAGTCCTTAACCAGTTTTCAATTTTGTTCAGATGATTTTGCAATTGCTTTGAGGCAGTTTGAAGATTTTTCCAAGACACCAAGATAGCTGTATCATCTGCAAAATTGGCTTCCGCAATGAATTTATTGCCTAAGTGGTTAAAATAATCTAATATAAGAATTGCTTCTTTTTTATGGCGTGTTTTGGAGGGCAATACGCTGATGATATTACACAGTTTCCAGACCACTCCTCCAGGCAGATATATGTCGCTTGGATATGATCTTTGTCATACTTCTTAAGTTCAAAGTGTTTTAGTAGTCTTCTTTTAATCAATTCAGCTTTACCATCAGGATGTTTAGTGTCATATATTATAAAAATACCCATTAATTTTGAAAAAGTATTTTTTGGTAAAGTGTGTTTCTGAAATTATGCCAATATTGTACTCGATAAGGAATGCTTGCACCTCTGTTTTGGGTTGGGTAAAGCTGTTTGCATTCCATATGGCTATTTTGAGGACAGTCATTTTTTTGTTTTCACAACTAAACTAATAACTGCAAGTGGCAAAACAAGGTATTTTTGACAGATATCATTATAAATAAAACAGGCCCATATGGTAGCGTCAATGGGAAAACGTAAATATTTAAAAATGGGCAACTGTTTTAAATTAAAAAAAATCGTTTAAGTATTCGAAATCTTTCTATCGGAAAGTCAAGTTTTGGGAGCAAAATGTCGCTTTATTTGCGAATTCTGGAAATGCATACTAATTTCAGGCATATAACCATCTGCTCGCATAACTGTTGTAGAAATTTACGCCGATGACTGGAGTTTGTTTTCAGGAACAGATTATTCTCCATATATGCTCAATGTGCTGCTAAAGCCGCCACATCCAAAATGTTATAAAAGAATGCCGGTCGCCAGTACGACGAATCTTCTTTTTGCATGAGTATTTGCTCAGCATTTTATCCATATTCTCCACGCCACTCTTGGTTCTGCTGTAATCTTTTGGGAATATAAGAACACAGCGTGATTTTGTTAAAAAATCCGGAAAAAGACGATTCGACAGGTTGAGTTTTGCCTTGAACGACTAGGAATTCCACTAGTACGAATTGCCGTCTTATGTTATGTGTTCCTAAAACTGATAAATTTTGGTTGCGTATCAAATTAGAAGATAAATTGTTGGTGGTGAAAAAATTGTCACATGTTATATTTCGACCGCTACCACTAAAAAGAGTGCAGCATAGATCCTTCACAACACGTTCTCCTTGATTACTTTCTCTTTATGAGTTTGGAGCCATTCCAGTGTAATTTTTTCCTTTCAATAGATAAACGTGGAAGTGGATTCACACACCAACGATACTTCAATCCCATATCTGACAGGTTTCATGGAATGAAACGCGTGAAATGCGTACCACCTCGATATGTTAAGGAACAGGTGCTCATCAATTGTGGTGTTTGCTCCAGCTACAAAAAACTCTCGTAGATTCCAATTCATCATAAGACATACCTATATTAGTAATCTCTATGCACGAGTAATCCCATTATCAAATCTGATATATCGGCTTCTCCACTAATCTAGTTTATGTTCGTTTTTGGTTCGGCTGACGCCTGCAAATATTATAATGCCAAGATTTTTTTTGATCAAATTCATCAAATCTCACGATAGACTAAATAATGCATTTCAAAAGTCAAAAACAAAAGATAGCTACGCGAGTGCCGAATAAACACATTTTTTTGTTTATAATGGAAGCGATTGAAAAAAAAATTACGTTAATTTTGTAGTGCCTACTTGTCTTTTACCGACAACCTAGGTACAAAAATTAAATGCATTTGGAGACGTACCCGAATTTTATTACAGAAAAACATGTAAAAGTGACCACATCTGTAAATTGACCACCTTCAAAAAATGACCGATTCCAATATGTTTTGATAGAAATTGAACATTTCTTATTCATTTATTTCCAATATATAGCGACCACCTGTATATTATGACTCAATATTTTATAACCATTTTCAAAAAATGGCCATATTTGTGATCAGGCAATCAGCGATCGTATTTGTATGATGGAAAAACCCTTTACCATCCCGCCTCTATTTTTATTCGAAACCGCTACGGTGTTTTATTGTCGATGTTTATATCTCTAGTATTTCGAGTGGAAACCAAATACCATGTACTAAATTTTGCGTGAAGACATTTCAATTAGTGTACGTTTTCACCAAAAAGTTGGTTTATTTACAACGCACCTCACACGGATAGTATACATTCTCAAAAAAATTGCGTCTCAACACAAAATTTATTATCTACACATGCAAACAAAAAACAACCGATTTGTAGAAAAAATAACCGATTTGTACTAATGAAGAGAACTTTTGCTGTTGTTTGTTTTACATTGGTACTAAATTATAAAATTTCCTCCAGGGAATTTAATGGACAACCCTTCATTTATTTGAAAAATGTCATTATCATGTATATTTGTTGCGATTCAAATTTAAATAAAAGTTATTTATTTTTTTAAAACACTAAAAGCCATTTATTTTTTATTAAACTTTAAATATTTTGGATTTGCAACCATTTACAATAAATTTGTATGAAAAAATCAACGTTAAATTCAAATATTTAAATTTATGATTAATATGATTTATTTATGATTCTTTATGATAGAATTTCAATACACATACATAAAAAAATTAAAATATTTTCCTTTGTAAAAAAAACAACCGATTTTTTGGTCGAAACCAAGAGTAATTCTAACTCTTGGTTTCGACCAAAAAATGGGTTGTTTTTTTTATAAAGAGAAATATTTTAATTTTTTTTATGTACGTGTATTGAAATTCTATGTATTAGAAACATAAATTTAAATATTTGAATTTTAACGTTGATTTTTTTCATAAAAATTTACTGTAAATGGTTGCAAATTTAAAATGTTTAAAGTTTAATAAAAATTAAATGGCTTTTAGTGTTTTAAAAAAATAAATAAATTTTATTTAAATTTAAATCACTACAAAAATACATGATAATGACATTTTTCAAATAAATGAAGGGTTGTCCATAAAATTTCCTAAAGGAAATTTTATATTTTAGTACCAATGCAAACAACAGCAAAAGTTCTCTTCATTAGTACAAATCGGTTGTTTTTTCTACAAATCGGTTGTTTTTTGTTTGCATGTGTAAATAATAAATTTTGTGTTGAGACGCAATTTTTTTGAGAATGTATACTATCCGTGTGAGGTGCGATGTAAAAAAAAACAACCAACTTTTTGGTGAAAACGTACACTTAAGGTGTGCGGGGAAAATAATTCTAATGATGAGGAACAGACAGAAGCGAACGAATGAAAAGGGAAGGATTGCACAATATGGCAGCGAAACTTTATGTAAAATTATCAAATTTTATTTATAATATTAACGTAAAATTAAAATTTAAAACTTCATTCAAAATTTATAGAAATCTTACAAAGATAAAGATAAAAATACAGTTGTAAATACAAGGGAACGATAAATTACTGATAATTAACCGAAAATATCATGTGATAAAATAAAAGATCAAATCGCTTAAAAATAAAATCAATTGAAACAAAAAAATTCTCTTTTCTCCTTATCGAGTTAAAATTATGTTTACTTTTTGATCAATAGAAAAGAATAAAAAAAATGATGCTGTTAGTTTGGTTATTTTTGTTTTTTAAATCTTCACACATTTTATTACCTACTAACAAACACATTCATCTAACAAACACATGCGTTCCAACAAACACATTTTTAAATTGGGAAAATAACTTATTTCCTAGTACAATTTATTAACACTTGGCTCATATGTCGCTGCAAAGTTAGCGGTGTCACCTTCTATTTTTAGTTATTCAATGACATTGTTAAAATATTTTGTATACATAGTTATTTAACATCCTACATATATATATATATATATATATATATATATATATATATATATATATATATATATATATATATATATATATATATATTATATATATATATATATATTATATATATATATATATATATATATATATATATATATATATATATATATATATATATATATATATATATATATATATATATTTCTAAATAATATATACAGGGTGTCCGCCGGGAAGGTATACTACATATCATATTGGGCAGTCGTGAAGTAGACACGTGGCAAATTTATTATGGAAAAATATTCGATAAACCAACGTGTTTTAATCGTTAAAACATTTTATCAAAATCAATCATCGATTACTGTGACGATGAGAAAGTTACGTGAAATTTTTGGGAGAAACAACGTGCCAACAAAACGCACTATTTATCGTTTAGTGAATGATTTCGAAGAAAGAGGGTCTGTAAGTGATAGGCCCAAACATGGGCCACAACGTACTGCAAGGTCGGCTGAAAACATTACTGTTGCTTAAGAAAGTGTTCAAAACAATCCATCAACCTCAATTCGACGCCGTGCTCAGGAGCTTGGTCTTCAAAGAACAAGTTTGGCCACAATTTTGCACAAGGATTTGCATTTGTTTCCATTTAAGATTCAGTTGACACAAGAGCTTCTTCCACAAGACCATTTACGTCGCCGTACATATGCCAATAGGATGTTACAGCTCGTCCATGAGAACCCCGATTTTCATAAAAAAATCATAATGAGTGACAAGGCACATTTTCATTTAAATGGATATGTGAATAAACAGAATAGTCGGTTCTGGGCAATGGAAAACCCACAACTTATTCATCAGTCACCTTTACATCCATTAAAAGTGACAGTCTGGTGTGCAATTTGGTCAAGAGGAATCATTGGTCCTTACTTCTTTGAAAATCAAAACGGCGTAACGGTAACTGTGAATGCGGAGCGATATCGTGATATGATTGAAAACTCTTTAACGCCACAACTGCATGCTTTGGGCTTGATTAACATGTGGTATCAACAAGACGGTGCCACATCACATACAGCCAGGATTACAATGGAATTACTGCGAGACCTCTTTCCACAACAAGTTATTTCAAAAAATGGTGATGTTGATTGGCCTTCACGGTCGCCTGATTTGACTGCTCCGGACTTCTTTTTGTGGGGATATCTAAAAAGCAAGGCTTATGCAAACAAACCAGAAACGCTTGAGCAACTCAAACAAAATATTCGTAATATTTCATATTTTAAACAATAGATGAGTTGATAAATTAGGAAGACTCTTTAGTTATGAACTAGTGTAGAGTCTACCAACAAAATATGTACATAATTTTACAAAGAAGAAATGCAGTGCAGTGCATATATTTTAATTAAAAATAATAATGATTTAACTATGACTTATATATATTTAAAATTAATTACCTTCAGATTGTTGGTAAAAACAAAAAAAAAATAAATTTTTTAACAGCTAACAAAAAAAAAATACTTAACAAATTAAACAATACAATATGATAAATTATTCTAACCAAAATTTATATAAAGCAATGAAAAATGTATATTTTAAGAATAAATCAGAATATAAAAAATTAAGACGATGAAGAGGAATTAAACACACACGTCGAAAATCCATTCTACAGATGCACTTTGGTAAAGCCATTCTCTTACATTTTTTAAAAATACATTTAGTGCGTTAATACTTTTAAATTCCAGTGGTAATATATTATACAGCCGCGGTGCCATACATAAAAAGAATCGATTAAAATGCTGTTTCTTTGCATATGGTATTTCACACAAATTATTAGATCGCAAATTGTATATTTCACTGGCTCTAACACACCTATGGCCACTTCTTTTTAAAAAAATCTTAAGAACTTTATATACATAAAGATGCCGCAATGGTAATGCATTCAAAAGAGTATAAAGTGGAAATGCAGATACACGTTTCTTATTAAATGTTATTATACGAACTGCATGGTTTTGTGCAGTCACCAAAACCTTGAATGAAGAATAATATGCTCCACCCCAACAACTAAGACCATATTCTAAACGAGATTGCATAAAACAGAAATACGTCGATTTTAGAATAGAATTTGGCAATATTTTTCTTAGATTGTATAAGTTTCTGAGAGAAGAATTGCATGACTTTTTCAATTTATCAATAAGACTTTTCCAGTTTAATTGACAGTCCAGGACAATACCTAAATATTTAAACCTTTTCACTCATAAAATGAGTGTAAAAAGGGATAGGATCCGATAGACCAAAAAACATAATCTTCGTTTTATTACTCAGTACCATTGAGTGGGCTGTGAATTAGTGACTCAACAAAATTAGATCATGGTTGATGTGCTCATTTAATATAACTTCTGTATCAGTGGCATAAATTACTGCCATATCATCCGCAAATGCTACTGGTTTGCCTTTGAACTTTAAAGAAAAGATTGAGTTAAAATATATAAGAAATAGGGTTGGACCCAATACTGATCCCTGAGGGGCACCAAAATCTAATCTTGAACTTGGACTTATCTCCCTATTAACTCTTACAGTCTGAGATCGATTCGTTAAATATGACGTAAACCACTCAAAAGCTACACCACGAAAGCCAGCATACCAAAGTTTAAGTAACAGTGACGAGTGGTTAACGGTATCAAATGCTTTATCCAAGAAAATACTAGCAACCTTTTTGTTGTCGTTAAGAGCTGAATGCACTTGTTGAGAAAACATAACAAAGCATCTTCCGTACTAATTTTATCACGAAACCCAAATTGACTAGGGTTTATAAAACGAGTTATCTCCAAAAACGAATTAACTCTCCTCTTAACTGCCTTCTCAATTACTTTCGAAAACACTGAGAGCAAGAAATAGGTCGATAATTGGATGGATTAGATTTATCTCCATTTTTGTATAAGGCCAGTACAGTAGCGCATTTCAACTTATTGGGGAAGACACCAGAGCTTAAGCTTAGGTTGAAAATATAACTGAGCGGATCACATACAAAAACCCCAATTATTTTAAGAGTGATATTACTTATTCGATCATCGCCTAATGAGAATTGGTTTTTTAATGATTTATGATGAGCATAATTTCATTAGACGAGATAGGAAGAAAATAGAAGCATCTCTGTTCATAACTGTCGATCACAAAATTATTATGTAAGATTTTAGTATTAGTAAGATTATTATCGTAATATATATATATATATATATATATATATATATATATATATATATATATATATATATATATATATATATGTATATATATATATATATATATATATATATATATATATATATATATATATATATATATATATTTCCCAATTAAGAAGGCCAAGCAAATTATTTAAACCACCAATAGTTTCCCTTTCTAAAACTCAACAAGAAATTCATCACTGAGTTAATTGTCAGTAGCAGGTAAATTTGGAAAAAAGAATCTTTCAGAATCAAGAATCAAGCTAAACGGATCTGAACAACAAATAAAACGTAAAATTCACTATATGAACCGGTTTCCAAATCAATCTTTTCTATTTATCAGTATTTTGAATCGTCAAATGGGATAACTAAAATATGTAAATAGTAATATGTGTTTACCTCACTATGAAATTAGCATACTCTAGAATTACAAAAATAAATGACTCAGTTATAAATTCTGAAAATTTTGAATATACAAATTAACCGCGACAAAAACATCACATGTGAACTGTATATATTCATATATCTATATACAACAACATACAACTATATATAACGTAAATGAAGAAAAATTATTTTGCGAGACTTTTTGGAAATTAAGTAATTAAGACATTTACGCACGAACTAATACGAAAATAAAATTTCAATTAGATATATCGAAAAATCAGGTTCGTCGCTTGCTACTATAGTAGTACATATATACAGAGAATATCAAAAGACTTCATTCATAAGGTTCATGAATACATAAAATTTAAAATTTTGATGGCCGATTTTGGTTGTAATAATATATGGTGCAGTAATTTCTTTGATGCATGAGGACAAATTGTATGACTTTAATAGAAGGTTGCTGTACTTATAGAGTGAGTTTACAATTTATATTTTATGTAAATTAGAACATAATATATAAGTAATACGATGTTGAAGGTTCATAAAATAATATGCGGTATAAATTATAATAAATTGTTTTTGATTTCGATTAACATATTTGAATGATGTCGAGATCTAGTCAAATTTAGATATATCCCCGGCATATAAATACCCCGGCGTTTAAATTACAACGTAAACGCTACTTTAATTATTGATTATATTGATTAACTGTATATATAAATATATAAATATATATATATATATATATATATATATATATATATATATATATATATATATATATATATATACATAAAGTGTTAAACATTTTTGGAATTCATAGTCAAAGATTCAATTAAATGTTTGCCTTGAATTATTTGAGGGTTATTTCACATGTACGATTTAAACATACCATAGCATAATATGTACAATGTACATATATATAAACGAGTAAAATTATGACAGTGGACTTGAAATTAGTTTATTAGTAGAAGTTTGGGGTGTTGGGGTGCGCTTTAATAGGGTAGGAGTTGTCCGTCTATAGCCATGAGTTTCGTGGAATATATTCCAACTTTGCAACTATATAAATACCACCAAATGTGTCTAGTATACCTCCACGTGGTAACACCCGGGCAACGTTGTTAAACATCGGCTAATTACTAGAGGCGAGTGGATTACACTATAAATATTCAATATGCAATGAATAAAACAGAAGGAAATAATACCCCAGGTGGTACACCAATGGAAACATTGGGCAATCCACTCTCCAATAAGACTGTCCCTAAGGATTCTGGGGAGGGCCGATCCTTGCATACACAATACAACAAGAATATTGAAATAATAAAAAGGCCGTTCCAACGGCGAGGAAGGGTTACTAGAACTCCTGAGAAAACTATTAATTTCTCACTTGAAATTCTGAATATGGAGCAATTCCAAAATAATAAGGGTGCAACAGCAGCACCTCATATAATTATAGTGAAAACATCTGCTCTTGAAAGTAGTGCTTCCGAAAAAGAGCGAATTTTATATAAACAATGGCAACAAGTAACTGATGAGAAAAATCAGCAAAGCATTATTATTTTCAATTTACAACAACAAATTGACGAACTAAAAAAAGAGATGATGCAATTAAAGTAGTAAAAACCCGAAGCTAGGCCATCAATGGAGCAGAAGTAAATATCAAAACGAAACACCAATGCTACAGAACCAAAACATCAATTCTAAGCTTAATACCAACGTTGAATATCAAACCGATGAGGAAAACTTAGCTAAAGAAGCAGAAAGGATTCGATTTAAGTCTAAGAAGCAAAATAAAGAGAGAACATTTATAAGATCTCTAGTTTATTGGATTGCAAAGTGGAAATTCAACCACTTAGAAAATCTAAACTAATTCCGCAATGCAAAAGATGTCAAGCTATGGACACACGCAAAAATACTGTGGTAAACTTCCAAGGTGTGTTAAATGTGCCGGACACCATCTAACTGGAGAATGCAACAGTCCGCAAGTTCATCTAAAGTGTGTACACTGTGGACAAGGTCATCCTGCTAACTATCGAGAATGTGTTGTTGCAAAGGAAATCCAGAAAATTAATACCCAAGGGATGAATAATGCTCAAATGCATGGCCAGGCAAATCGACACGAGAGGCAGACAAAACAAGCAAATGGGCAACCATATGGCTGCCAACTAAGAACTGAAGGTGTTACATATGCCGGCGCAACGAAAGGCGTAGTCAATAAACCCTAACAAAAATCGTTAAATGTGGACATCAGTCAAACATTACTAGATATTCTCATGAAACTAACAAAATTTGCTGAGAGGCTACAAAAATTGGAAGATAGAGCATTGGGAGCTAAACCCAAATCCACACAGAAATGAACAGCACAATAAAAATCATGTCATGAAATGCTAATGGTTTGCTTCGGTATCAGCAAGAACTACAAGCAGTCCTCGACATTGAGAATATAGATGTGTGTCTTATTTCGGAAACACATTTTACTAAGCAATCCCACATAAATTTAAAGGCTATTGCGTATATCACACTATTCATCCAGATAATTCAGCCAGAGGAGGAAGTGCAATTATCATAAAAAAAATGTTCAACATTTTGAAGAAGCAAAGTATGAAAAAGAAGAAATTGGTTTATATAAAAACGCGTCTGGGAAAAAGGTTCATAATATGTGGTGATTTCAATGCAAAGAATACTTACTTAAAGTTAATACTTTGGGGTTCAAGATTAACTACAACTAAAGGAAAATAATTACTGATTGCCATTAAAGAAAATAGATGTGAATCCATTTCAACAGGAAAACAAACATATTGGCCAACTGACCCAGGAAAAATACCCGACCTGATCGATTTCTTTATAACAAAAAATATTTCTAATAATTTTATGAAAATCGAAGAAGGCCAAGATATGAGCTCAGATCATTCTCCAATAGTCCTAACTCTAAGCGAGTATATCATCCAAAAAGGGAATAATCCAGTATTAACCAACAAATATACGGACTGGGAAAGTTTTAAAGTACACCTTGAACAAAGAATACTTTTGAAAGTTCCGTTAAAAACTAAGGATCAACTGGACATAGAAGTAAAAAAGTTTATTACGGATATTCAACAAACAGCATGGCAAAGTACTCCAGAAATCAAATCAAGGGTAAAAGGAGATAGCTATCCAATAGAGATTAAAAATCTTCTTAGGGATAAACGCAAGTCCAGAAAAAAGTGGCACCAAACTAGAGCTTCACAAGACAAAAAAACACTAAACAATCTTACTCAGCAATTAACAAGAGAAATTCAGAAGTTTAAAAATGAGTCAGTTAACGGATTATTTGCTCTGGAAAGCAACTAAAATTCTGAAAAGGCCAATAATGCCAATCGATCCGATCAGGAAAATGGATGGAACATGGGCAAGAAAAAACAAAGAAAAAGCAGAAGGATTTGCTAATCATAAAGATGATTAAAGAGAAAAGAGCTTAGAAGAGAAAAAGCCTGTTCCGCAGTATTCCTTGATGTAGCGCAAGCCTATGACAAGCTTTGGCACGAAGGTTTAATCTACAAACTCAAATTAATCCTACCTAAACAGTACAGCATAATACTGGAATTATATATAACAGAAAGATATTTCAGGCTTAGGCAAGAAGATAAATATTCTGAGCTTAAGGAAATAAGAGCAGGAGTTCCACAAGGAAGTGTGCTTGGACCACTTCTGTATTTACTAAACACCTGAGATGTTCCAATCCCACAAAACAACATGATAGCCACTTTCGCCGATGACACAGCTATCATGGCAGTAGGTGATAACAACTCTGATACAACAGAGAAATTACAAACCGCCATAGAGTACATAACTGGACAAAAAATGGCGCATAAAATTAAATGAAACTAAATCTGTACATGTCGACTTTACGAACAAGAGATTAGTACATAAACCAATATTTTTAAATAATCAAAAAATACCACATGCAAACACTGCCAAATATCTTAGTATGACATTAAACGCTAATAAGCTTCGATGGAAAGCTCATGTAAAAAAGGAAAGAGACGAGTTGGGATTAAAATACAATAAAATGTATTGGAAGTAACTCTCATCTATCAATTCCTAATAAGCTTTTGCTTTATAAGCAAATACTGAAGCCTGCTTGGACTTATGGTGTACAGCTGTGGGGATGTACCAAGCAGAGCAACAAGGATATTATCCAACGATTCCAAAACAAAGTGCTAAGAAACATCGTAAACGCACCATGGTTTGTCAGAAATAGCGACATCCACAAAGATCTGGGCATAGAACCCATCAAAACGGTAATTATGAAATTTGCTAGAAGTCATGAACAACGGTTACTTCACCATGTTAATATAGAGGCCATCCAGCTACTGGATAATACGGATTTAGTTAGAAGGCTCAAAAGAGTAAAGCCTTTTGAGTTAGTGTAAAATCAGTTAAAATAAATCTTTTTCTAGCGTACAACAAAAGCGCGACCAAATAATAAATATCCAAACTAAGAAGTGCATCGATGGATGAACCCTTAAATTTCAGTAAAATGTAGTAATTTAAGTTAGAATAAGATTATTTAAATAAAAATAAAAAAGTAAAAGTTATTAAAAATTTACAATTTGTAATAATATTTTATTTATAAACTTCTAACTATCATAAGTTCTTAAAGACTACTTTTGTAGTAGACTTGTTGCTTTTTAAATTGTATATATAACACGGTATTCTGAGAGCTTTAAATCGGAAAAACTTTTCGTTAAAATAAATCCTGCAACAAATTTTGAATAAAAATAATGTCCAACCAAAACTTGATAGTTAGCCCACGAAAACTTTGATTTTATGCCACAAATCGGAAATTTACAAAATGAAAAAATACATGATGTAAAGCCTAAAACTGTGATTTGAAGTTACAATTCTATAGCAATCATTTGCTATTATCTTTGACAGAAATTATACATTTACAGAATTTACAACTCGCGGATTCTCATTACAACAAATGTAATACCATTGACGTCATCGGCGATGAATACTAACCGATAATTGTAAATAATAACATTATCGAGGGATGCTCACAAGATCCAAAAGGCCAAGAAATTGAATTTGGTTGGATCATAATCCAATACTAACACAGGATAAATCTAAGATACCAAAAGCTTGCCTTTGGTAACTATATTAAGATAATTGAGCAACAATTAGTTTTAATTATTGAAAACGATGCTATCCGTCAAGAAAAAACCCAGGGGGAAGCATCCATAGAAAAAATATACACAGAAATAACAGTGCAACTACCATTTGGAAAATATATCGTAAATTTACCGTTTAAATTAGAATCATCTATTATGCTATCATTGCCCAACTGCGTGAACCGTGAATACATAGAAGATTATCTAAATCAAGGCCATATGGAACTAGTAAGAGATTCTAACGGGCTTTGCTGCAACGAAAATCGAAAATATGATGATTTTGGGAGATAATATTTTAAGTGAGGTAATTTTGACTGTATTACGAGGCGGTTCTCACATAATAAAATCAACCGGCCAATTCAGAAAAGACTATCTTGCGATTCATAAATTATCAAATCATATGATGAAAAACGTGCAAGAAATCGTTGATTTAAACCCTTTAAACGACACAGGCCATAATTGTGTCGATATAAGCATGGTACAGTGTTTTTGTTAGATGAGACCCAAAGATCATCGGATGATATCCAGTTAGAACATATCCAAAATGAAGTTACTCGATCTAAAATCATTAGTCTGATCGATGAATATAAACCACAGAAGACCATGAAATCTGAAGTTGAAATGAGAATAATTTTGGAGGATGAGAAGCTTGTTTATTATAGGCCTAGAAAGACATCAATTTTAGAGCAACAAGTAATCGATGACCAAGTGGAAGAATAGCTAAAGGATAGAATTATGAAGCCAAGCGTGCGAATCATTCAACTTCTGTGTTGCTAGTTGATAAAAAAGATGGACATAAACGGTTATGCGCTGATTTCAGGGCACTTAACAAGAAAGTGGTCAAAGGTAGATACCCATCACCCCTAATAGATCAGCAAATCGGTAAACTGGTGGATGCAAGGTAAGTACTTGACGATGGAGTTGACTAATGGATTTATTTACGTTTCCGTTTCAAAAGGGAGTCAAAAGTATTTGAGCATTGTGACACATCAAGGGCAATACAAATTCCAGGAGAAAAAAATGTATGTTGCTAGAAATGCTAGATTAGATATAAAATGGAAGAAGTGTGAGATAATGCAGCAGAAAATTTGATTGAAAACGGCAATATTTGACCTTCGACTGATAAAATAAAGGCAATGATGAAATACCCTACAAGAAAAATAGCGAATGAGGTGCAAAGTTTTTTAGGACTCACGGGATATTTCCGAAAATTTGTACACGATACGCTAAGATTGCTTTACTTTAAAATTGCTGTGGATCGTGTTTTCGATCGAAATCTTTTGAGGAATACTGTGAGCAGGAAAACATTAAGCATTTTACTATTTCAACAAGACAGCTTCGAGGTAATAGACAGGTGTAAACGATCAATAGAATCATTATCAACGTTTTGGCGAAGATTTCTGTTAAATATCATTCTGAATGGTTTTCACAGTCGACAAATTGCAGCGATTCCTTAATAGCACAATGCAGAGAAGCGACAAATTATTTACCCCTTTCAAAGTCATAATTGGAACAAACATGAGACAAACAGAGAACCAGAAAATAATCGAACTAATTGACGATGAACTACTCAATAATTTTTTAGGTAATGATATAGGGCTTGGTTTTCCTTCTTCAAATTTGCTTTGAATTGGAAAAAATGATAGTAAATTAGAATCACGTTTAAGTGGGATGATTTAAGTTGCTACTGAGGATGATTTATAGCTTTTAGGAATGACTAATCTTTGGTTGTTAGCACACTTTAAATTTAAATACATAATTGTAAATGGCTTCCATATTTGTTATATTTGTTATATTTAACCCCCACTATCCACTGATTGCTATCTATATCAAGAAGTGGGCAATATGATGTCGGGCGGACCAAAGCCATGCGTAATTAACATTTATAATTGTTTTTTTATTTATAACTAGTAAGATTTTTAACGACTGTGAAGTTTTCCACAAAATTCCACAAATTCAAAAATATATACGTATACAAGATTTGTGGAAAAAAGAAAAATTGTCTATGTATAGGTAAATTAGTGGGCAAAAGCAATTTAAGTTTACATGGTACATAAATACCTACAATTTATAATACTAACGAGTATTTTTTACATATTTATGTTGTAATATTTTAAACAAATTAGTAAAATTGAAATATAATGTTAAAAAAAGATAGGCTTAAATTAAATTAAAATAATCTTTCTCAAAAACATATCATACACCGCTTTAAATAAAAACTTTCTCTACGAAATAAAATTAGCTCGATTCCACTGTATCAAAAATTGGCCAATTTACAGAGGTTTCTTAAGTAAGTGGCATACATGGATAGTTAGATGATGACTTGTTCTACAAAATAAAAGTAGTCCGATCTCCATACGATGGGGTTAACCCTTTTGTGGATGACTTGGTAACTTATAATTTATCAAGAAAATTTAAATAATTTATGCGTTCACTATATCAAAGATTGGCCAATTTACAGAGGTTTCTCAAGTAAGTGGCATACATGGATAGTTAGATGATGACTTTTTCTACAAAATAAAATTAGTCCGATCTCCATACGATGGGGTTAACCCTTTTGTGGATGACTTGGTAACTTATAATTTATCAAGAAAATTTAAATAATTTATGCGTTCACTATATCAAAGATTGGCCAATTTACAGAGGTTTCTCAAGTAAGTGGCATACATGGATAGTTAGAAGATGACTTTTTCTACAAAATAAAATTAGTCCGATCTCCATACGATGGGGTTAACCCTTTTGTGGATGACTTGGTAACTTATAATTTATCAAGAAAATTTAAATAATTTATGCGTTCACTATATCAAAGATTGGCCAATTTACAGAGGTTTCTCAAGTAAGTGGCATACATGGATAGTTAGATGATGACTTTTTCTACAAAATAAAATTAGTCCGATCTCCATACGATGGGGTTAACCCTTTTGTGGATGACTTGGTAACTTATAATTTATCAAGAAAATTTAAATAATTTATGCGTTCACTATATCAAAGATTGGCCAATTTACAGAGGTTTCACAAGTAAGTGGCATACATGGATAGTTAGATGATGACTTGTTCTACAAAATAAAAGTAGTCCGATCTTCATACGATGGGGTTAACCCTTTTGTGGATGACTTGGTAACTTATAATTTATCAAGAAAATTTAAATAATTTATGCGTTCACTATATCAAAGATTGGCCAATTTACAGAGGTTTCTCAAGTAAGTGGCATACATGGATAGTTAGAAGATGACTTTTTCTACAAAATAAAAGCAGTCCGATCTTCATACGATGGGGTTAACCCTTTTGTGGATGACTTGGTAACTTATAATTTATCAAGAAAATTTAAATAAGTTATGCGTTCACTGTATCAAAGATTGGCCAATTTACAGAGGTTTCACAAGTAAGTGGCATACATGGATAGTTAGATGATGACTTGTTCTACAAAATAAAAGTAGTCCGATCTCCATACGATGGGGTTAACCCTTTTGTGGATGACTTGGTAACTTATAATTTATCAAGAAAATTTAAATAATCTATGCGTTTACTATATCAAAGATTGGCCAATTTACAGAGGTTTCTCAAGTAAGTGGCATACATGGATAGTTAGATGATGACTTGTTCTACAAAATAAAAGCAGTCCGATCTCCATACAATGGGGTTAACCCTTTTGTGGATGACTTGGTAACTTATAATTTATCAAGAAAATTTAAATAATTTATGCGTTCACTATATCAAAGATTGGCCAATTTACAGAGGTTTCTCAAGTAAGTGGCATACATGGATAGTTAGATGATGACTTGTTCTACAAAATAAAAGCAGTCCGATCTCCATACGATGGGGTTAACCCTTTTGTGGATGACTTGGTAACTTATAATTAATCAAGAAAATTTAAATAATTTATGCGTTCACTGTATCAAAGATTGGCCAATTTACAGAGGTTTCTCAAGTAAGTGGCATACATGGATAGTTAGATGATGACTTTTTCTACAAAATAAAATTAGTCCGATCTCCATACGATGGGGTTAACCCTTTTGTGGATGACTTGGTAACTTATAATTTATCAAGAAAATTTTAATAATTTATGCGTTCATTATATCAAAGATTGGCCAATTTACAGAGGTTTCTCAAGTAAGTGGCATACATGGATAGTTAGATGATGACTTGTTCTACAAAATAAAAGTAGTCCGATCTCCATACGATGGGGTTAACCCTTTTGTGGATGACTTGGTAACTTATAATTTATCAAGAAAATTTAATTAATTTATGCGTTCACTATATCAAAGATTGGCCAATTTACAGAGGTTTCTCAAGTAAGTGGCATACATGGATAGTTAGATGATGACTTGTTCTACAAAATAAAAGTAGTCCGATCTCCATACGATGGGGTTAACCCTTTTGTGGATGACTTGGTAACTTATAATTTATCAAGAAAATTTAAATAATTTATGCGTTCACTATATCAAAGATTGGCCAATTTACAGAGGTTTCTCAAGTAAGTGGCATACATGGATAGTTAGATGATGACTTGTTCTACAAAATAAAAGTAGTCCGATCTCCATACGATGGGGTTAACCCTTTTGTGGATGACTTGGTAACTTATAATTTATCAAGCAAATTTAATTAATTTATGCGTTCACTATATCAAAGATTGGCCAATTTACAGAGGTTTCTCAAGTAAGTGGCATACATGGATAGTTAGATGATGACTTGTTCTACAAAATAAAAGTAGTCCGATCTCCATACGATGGGGTTAACCCTTTTGTGGATGACTTGGTAACTTATAATTTATCAAGAAAATTTAAATAATTTATGCGTTCACTATATCAAAGATTGGCCAATTTACAGAGGTTTCTCAAGTAAGTGGCATACATGGATAGTTAGATAATGACTTGTTCTACAAAATAAAAGTAGTCCGATCTCCATACGATGGAGTTAACCCTTTTGTGGATGACTTGGTAACTTATAATTTATCAAGAAAATTTAAATAATTTATGCGTTCACTATATCAAAGATTGGCCAATTTACAGAGGTTTCTCAAGTAAGTGGCATACATGGATAGTTAGATGATGACTTTTTCTACAAAATAAAATTAGTCCGATCTCCATACGATGGGGTTAACCCTTTTGTGGATGACTTGGTAACTTATAATTTATCAAGAAAATTTAAATAATTTATGCGTTCACTATATCAAAGATTGGCCAATTTACAGAGGTTTCTCAAGTAAGTGGCATACATGGATAGTTAGATGATGACTTTTTCTACAAAATAAAATTAGTCCGATCTCCATACGATGGGGTTAACCCTTTTGTGGATGACTTGGTAACTTATAATTTATCAAGAAAATTTAAATAATTTATGCGTTCACTATATCAAAGATTGGCCAATTTACAGAGGTTTCTCAAGTAAGTGGCATACATAGATAGTTAGATGATGACTTGTTCTACAAAATAAAAGCAGTCCGATCTCCATACGATGGGGTTAACCCTTTTGTGGATGACTTGGTAACTTATAATTTATCAAGAAAATTTAAATAAGTTATGCGTTCACTGTATCAAAGATTGGCCAATTTACAGAGGTTTCACAAGTAAGTGGCATACATGGATAGTTAGATGATGACTTGTTCTACAAAATAAAAGTAGTCCGATCTCCATACGATGGGGTTAACCCTTTTGTGGATGACTTGGTAACTTATAATTTATCAAGAAAATTTAAATAATCTATGCGTTTACTATATCAAAGATTGGCCAATTTACAGAGGTTTCTCAAGTAAGTGGCATACATGGATAGTTAGATGATGACTTGTTCTACAAAATAAAAGCAGTCCGATCTCCATACAATGGGGTTAACCCTTTTGTGGATGACTTGGTAACTTATAATTTATCAAGAAAATTTAAATAATTTATGCGTTCACTATATCAAAGATTGGCCAATTTACAGAGGTTTCTCAAGTAAGTGGCATACATGGATAGTTAAATGATGACTTGTTCTACAAAATAAAAGCAGTCCGATCTCCATACGATGGGGTTAACCCTTTTGTGGATGACTTGGTAACTTATAATTAATCAAGAAAATTTAAATAATTTATGCGTTCACTGTATCAAAGATTGGCCAATTTACAGAGGTTTCTCAAGTAAGTGGCATACATGGATAGTTAGATGATGACTTTTTCTACAAAATAAAATTAGTCCGATCTCCATACGATGGGGTTAACCCTTTTGTGGATGACTTGGTAACTTATAATTTATCAAGAAAATTTAAATAATTTATGCGTTCACTATATCAAAGATTGGCCAATTTACAGAGGTTTCTCAAGTAAGTGGCATGCATGGATAGTTAGATGATGACTTGTTCTACAAAATAAAAGCAGTTCGATCTCCATACGATGGGGTTAACCTTTTTGTGGATGACTTGGTAACTTATAATTTATCAAGAAAATTTAAATAATTTATGCGTTCACTATATCAAAGATTGGCCAATTTACAGAGGTTTCTCAAGTAAGTGGCATACATGGATAGTTAGATGATGACTTGTTCTACAAAATAAAAGCAGTCCGATCTCCATACGATGGGGTTAACCCTTTTGTGGATGACTTGGTAACTTATAATTTATCAAGAAAATTTAAATAATTTATGCGTTCACTGTATCAAAGATTGGCCAATTTACAGAGGTTTCTCAAGTAAGTGGCATGCATGGATAGTTAGATGATGACTTGTTCTACAAAATAAAATTAGTCCGATCTCCATACGATGGGGTTAACCCTTTTGTGGATGACTTGGTAACTTATAATTTATCAAGAAAATTTAAATAATTTATGCGTTCACTATATCAAAGATTGGCCAGTTTACAGAGGTTTCTCAAGTAAGTGGCATACATGGATAGTTAGATGATGACTTGTTCTACAAAATAAAAGTAGTCCGATCTCCATGCGATGGGGTTAACCCTTTTGTGGATGACTTGGTAACTTATAATTTATCAAGAAAATTTAAATAATTTATGCGTTCACTATATCAAAGATTGGCCAATTTACAGAGGTTTCTCAAGTAAGTGGCATACATGGATAGTTAGATGATGACTTGTTCTACAAAATAAAAGTAGTCCGATCTCCATACGATGGGGTTAACCCTTTTGTGGATGACTTGGTAACTTATAATTTATCAAGAAAATTTAAATAATTTATTCGTTCACTGTATCAAAGATTGCCGATTTCTTTTTTTAGAAAATGTAAATAAAAATAAAACGACCCATATTCTGTCTTAAAATCCAGGCTATTTTATTTTATTACCTTGCTTTCTGTTGAATTGTATGGAAAACCCCAAAACTACATAATATTAAAATAACATAAAATATCAAATGGCAGAATACGGTCCAATACTATAATAAAAAATATAAGAATACTTGGTATTAGAAAGAAAAAACAAATTCTACTTACTTCTCTAACCTCGCACGATATTCAAGTTTCGTTAAACATTTATTTGGGTTTTTGTTTTGTTTCACCTAAGTAATTTAACAGGTAATCACCAAGTTGCGCCCACATAAATAAATGTTGTGCGAAGTCAGAGGTGTAAACAGAATAATTTTTGTGAATATTAGAGGTGAAAGCTAAAACTAGTTGCAAATGTAACAAATTGTGTTTTGGTTAGATTAATTCGTTTTTTTATTAGAATCTACTAATATATAGAATCGTATTTATGTGTTTTGGTTTTAAAATTGAATTGCTTGGTAGCGCTAATGCCTTAGATTTTCTTGGTATGCACTAATTTTATTGTTGCATTTCCAGTCGACTCTGTAAATATAGTGCATATTATGTTTAGAGTTGATAGAACTCGACTCTACAAATTTGTTAAGACGAGTGGGGATAGCTACGATTCTGTATATGTCTCGACTCTGTATATAGTGAAAACTTAACCTGGACCCAACCTAGGTTGAAGCTAGTATATGCTTATTAATAGTTCGATTTTGGTTATATAACTGTTGTCCCTTCGTTATATTTAGTACGAGTATATTTTGCAATCGAAACATATAAATATATGAATGGGAAGTACAGTAAATATAGAGAACATTACTCTTATAAAATAAAAGTAGTCCGATTTCCATACGATGGAATTAAGACTTGTGTGGATAACTTGGTAACTTAGACTTATCAAGAAAATTTAAATAATTGATGCGTTCACTATATCAAAGGTTGGCCGTTACAAATCAAAAGACGATTTAGATCAGCGAATTGCTCTGCGAAAGCAAGCGCTTGAATCAGTAATGGTTTGGTCCGCGGTGACTGCAACGGACTTAAACCCAATGAATTATTTCTGCATGCGGTCCATTCTGCAGGCTAAAGTATTAACTAACAAATATGAGACGGTCGACGCCTTAAATATTGCTCTTCGCCGAGAATAGGCCAAAATTACATCACACAACGTACGTGTATCGTGTGAAGCCTTGTAGGACAGACTCGATGCTATTATCCGCGCTTAAGGTGACTACATCGAATAATAACATATTTTTTGATAAATTTGAAAGGTTTTTCAATATTCTGAAGTTTTGAAATGAAAAAAATGAAAATTTACAAATTTACAGTATTTTTAATTGGTTACACTTCGAGTGCCGACCCGTATTAAGTATTAAGTACTGTATATTATATATTTAATTATTTATCTAGTATTTTATTTCAAACACCTCTACCGTGGGGACTAGACGCTGTTTGACCCCGCATCTACTAATGAAAATACGATTAATGACAATTTTGGTCCGCGAGTGGTATTTTATTTCCCACCTGCCCGCCGGCGAGCCGGTTATGGTGTGTTTGAGTGTGATTTTATTTGATGTAGATATTTAAGTATGTATGTGACTGCGATTTGTCTATTTTGATATTTATGGTTATTGGTTGACATTTTAGTTTTATTTTTTTGTGTAAAACAAAATTGCGGGATTGACACGAGCCTGGTCTGTT
Organism: Tipula confusa; assembly: GCA_963556175.1. NCBI lineage: Eukaryota > Metazoa > Arthropoda > Insecta > Diptera > Tipulidae > Tipula > Tipula confusa. The sequence continues at coordinate 162,091,478 of OY744476.1, forward strand.
GTTGCGGTAGAAAATTTTTTAAGGTCATCATATATTTCCCAGTTGTTATTCGGTCTCTTAATAATGGCGGTGTAGTGCTTTAGTGACTGATTGTAATTTATAATCGCTTTAATATATAAATTATCTGTATCTAATTAATAATTTGTTGAATATCGGATATATATCGGATATTTGTTGAATATCGTTGAATAACCGTCAGTCCCACATACTATCCAACTTACTACCTGATTTCCATTTTGTGATTTGTCGATTCTTTGTAAAAAAAATAAAATTTTGTTGTATTCTTGCATAGTTACCCCTTCTTTTTTGTTTTCTATCGCAAAGCGAGGTTGGCTTCTTTAAGCAAATTCATTAAACACAAAATCAAGGAATTTTGTTCAACAGGAAAATAATTGTACATACATTATGCACATGTTCCATAAATACCTAAATATAATGAAATATGTAGGTTTCTTTTTCTTTTCAAAATAATAACTGCGCAATATGAAATATAAACGCGCAGGTTTTAGTCGCGCAATATGAAGGATGCCTATAAATGAAATGAATAACGAAATATCGTCCAACAACAAGGCACACCTCCATGTTGAATGGAATTTCTATCCAACTTATTACTATTATTATTTTAAGCCAAATCCCTTCAAATCACCCGAAGAACCATCACGTCCCACCCCTGGTCGAAAAACCAACCCACAGATCCAATTCTGTCTAAAAACCACAGAAAACCCATAAATACTGATTTAAAAATCGACAACAAACAGCCACGGTACCTAAACTCACCCTCCAATTAAGCATTTACAAACAAAAACCCACCAATCACATTGAAAAAGCACTAAACTTTCTCACCACCAATTCCCTACCCGAAACAGCTCGAACACTAGATATCCCTCCCGCAGTACAATCAAAGATTGTGTGATGTAATTTTGGCCTATTCTCGGCGAAGATCAATATTTAAGGCGTCAACCGTCTCATATTTGTTACTTAATACTTTAGCGTGCAGAAATAATTCATTGGGTTTAAGTCCGTTGCAGTCACCGCGGACCAAACCATTACTGATTCAAGCGCTTGCTTTCGCAGAGCAATTCGCTGATCTAAATCGTCTTTTGATTTGTAACGGCCAACCTTTGATATAGTGAACGCATCAATTATTTAAATTTTCTTGATAAGTCTAAGTTACCAAGTTATCCACACAAGTCTTAATTCCATCGTATGGAAATCGGACTACTTTTATTTTATAAGAGTAATGTTCTCTATATTTACTGTACTTCCCATTCATATATTTATATGTTTCGATTGCAAAATATACTCGTACTAAATATAACGAAGGGACAACAGTTATATAACCAAAATCGAACTATTAATAAGCATATACTAGCTTCAACCTAGGTTGGGTCCAGGTTAAGTTTTCACTATATACAGAGTCGAGACATATACAGAATCGTAGCTATCCCCACTCGTCTTAACAAATTTGTAGAGTCGAGTTCTATCAACTCTAAACATAATATGCACTATATTTACAGAGTCGACTGGAAATGCAACAATAAAATTAGTGCATACCAAGAAAATCTAAGGCATTAGCGCTACCAAGCAATTCAATTTTAAAACCAAAACACATAAATACGATTCTATATATTAGTAGATTCTAATAAAAAAACGAATTAATCTAACCAAAACACAATTTGTTACATTTGCAACTAGTTTTAGCTTTCACCTCTAATATTCACAAAAATTATTCTGTTTACACCTCTGACTTCGCACAACATTTATTTATGTGGGCGCAACTTGGTGATTACCTGTTAAATTACTTAGGTGAAACAAAACAAAAACCCAAATAAATGTTTAACGAAACTTGAATATCGTGCGAGGTTAGAGAAGTAAGTAGAATTTGTTTTTTCTTTCTAATACCAAGTATTCTTATATTTTTTATTATAGTATTGGACCGTATTCTGCCATTTGATATTTTATGTTATTTTAATATTATGTAGTTTTGGGGTTTTCCATACAATTCAACAGAAAGCAAGGTAATAAAATAAAATAGCCTGGATTTTAAGACAGAATATGGGTCGTTTTATTTTTATTTACATTTTCTAAAAAAAGAAATCGGCAATCTTTGATACAGTGAACGAATAAATTATTTAAATTTTCTTGATAAATTATAAGTTACCAAGTCATCCACAAAAGGGTTAACCCCATCGTATGGAGATCGGACTACTTTTATTTTGTAGAACAAGTCATCTTCTAACTAGCCATGTATGCCACTTACTTGAGAAACCTCTGTAAATTGGCCAATCTTTGATATAGTGAACGCATAAATTATTTAAATTTTCTTGATAAATTATATGTTACCAAGTCATCCACAAAAGGGTTAACCCCATCGTATGGAGATCGGACTACTTTTATTTTGTAGAACAAGTCATCATCTAACTATCCATGTATGCCACTTACTTGAGAAACCTCTGTAAATTGGCCAATCTTTGATATAGTGAACGCATAAATTATTTAAATTTTCTTGATAAATTATAAGTTACCAAGTCATCCACAAAAGGGTTAACCCCATCGCATGGAGATCGGACTACTTTTATTTTGTAGAACAAGTCATCATCTAACTATCCATGTATGCCACTTACTTGAGAAACCTCTGTAAACTGGCCAATCTTTGATATAGTGAACGCATAAATTATTTAAATTTTCTTGATAAATTATAAGTTACCAAGTCATCCACAAAAGGGTTAACCCCATCGTATGGAGATCGGACTACTTTTATTTTGTAGAACAAGTCATCATCTAACTATCCATGTATGCCACTTACTTGAGAAACCTCTGTAAATTGGCCAATCTTTGATATAGTGAACGCATAAATTATTTAAATTTTCTTGATAAATTATAAGTTACCAAGTCATCCACAAAAGGGTTAACCCCATCGTATGGAGATCGGACTACTTTTATTTTGTAGAACAAGTCATCTTCTAACTAGCCATGTATGCCACTTACTTGAGAAACCTCTGTAAATTGGCCAATCTTTGATATAGTGAACGCATAAATTATTTAAATTTTCTTGATAAATTATAAGTTACCAAGTCATCCACAAAAGGGTTAACCCCATCGTATGGAGATCGGACTACTTTTATTTTGTAGAACAAGTCATCATCTAACTATCCATGTATGCCACTTACTTGAGAAACCTCTGTAAATTGGCCAATCTTTGATATAGTGAACGAATAAATTATTTAAATTTTCTTGATAAATTATAAGTTACCAAGTCATCCACAAAAGGGTTAACCCCATCGTATGGAGATCGGACTGCTTTTATTTTGTAGAACAAGTCATCATCTAACTATCCATGTATGCCACTTACTTGAGAAACCTCTGTAAATTGGCCAATCTTTGATATAGTGAACGCATAAATTATTTAAATTTTCTTGATAAATTATAAGTTACCAAGTCATCCACAAAAGGGTTAACCCCATCGTATGGAGATCGGACTACTTTTATTTTGTAGAACAAGTCATCATCTAACTATCCATGTATGCCACTTACTTGAGAAACCTCTGTAAATTGGCCAATCTTTGATATAGTGAACGAATAAATTATTTAAATTTTCTTGATAAATTATAAGTTACCAAGTCATCCACAAAAGGGTTAACCCCATCGTATGGAGATCGGACTACTTTTATTTTGTAGAACAAGTCATCATCTAACTATCCATGTATGCCACTTACTTGAGAAACCTCTGTAAATTGGCCAATCTTTGATATAGTGAACGCATAAATTATTTAAATTTTCTTGATAAATTATAAGTTACCAAGTCATCCACAAAAGGGTTAACCCCATCGTATGGAGATCGGACTACTTTTATTTTGTAGAACAAGTCATCATCTAACTATCCATGTATGCCACTTACTTGAGAAACCTCTGTAAATTGGCCAATCTTTGATATAGTGAACGAATAAATTATTTAAATTTTCTTGATAAATTATAAGTTACCAAGTCATCCACAAAAGGGTTAACCCCATCGTATGGAGATCGGACTACTTTTATTTTGTAGAACAAGTCATCATCTAACTATCCATGTATGCCACTTACTTGAGAAACCTCTGTAAATTGGCCAATCTTTGATATAGTGAACGAATAAATTATTTAAATTTTCTTGATAAATTATATGTTACCAAGTCATCCACAAAAGGGTTAACCCCATCGTATGGAGATCGGACTACTTTTATTTTGTAGAACAAGTCATCATCTAACTATCCATGTATGCCACTTACTTGAGAAACCTCTGTAAATTGGCCAATCTTTGATATAGTGAACGCATAAATTATTTAAATTTTCTTGATAAATTATAAGTTACCAAGTCATCCACAAAAGGGTTAACCCCATCGCATGGAGATCGGACTACTTTTATTTTGTAGAACAAGTCATCATCTAACTATCCATGTATGCCACTTACTTGAGAAACCTCTGTAAACTGGCCAATCTTTGATATAGTGAACGCATAAATTATTTAAATTTTCTTGATAAATTATAAGTTACCAAGTCATCCACAAAAGGGTTAACCCCATCGTATGGAGATCGGACTACTTTTATTTTGTAGAACAAGTCATCATCTAACTATCCATGTATGCCACTTACTTGAGAAACCTCTGTAAATTGGCCAATCTTTGATATAGTGAACGCATAAATTATTTAAATTTTCTTGATAAATTATAAGTTACCAAGTCATCCACAAAAGGGTTAACCCCATCGTATGGAGATCGGACTACTTTTATTTTGTAGAACAAGTCATCTTCTAACTAGCCATGTATGCCACTTACTTGAGAAACTTCTGTAAATTGGCCAATCTTTGATATAGTGAACGCATAAATTATTTAAATTTTCTTAATAAATTATAAGTTACCAAGTCATCCACAAAAGGGTTAACCCCATCGTATGGAGATCGGACTACTTTTATTTTGTAGAACAAGTCATCATCTAACTATCCATGTATGCCACTTACTTGAGAAACCTCTGTAAATTGGCCAATCTTTGATATAGTGAACGAATAAATTATTTAAATTTTCTTGATAAATTATAAGTTACCAAGTCATCCACAAAAGGGTTAACCCCATCGTATGGAGATCGGACTGCTTTTATTTTGTAGAACAAGTCATCATCTAACTAGCCATGTATGCCACTTACTTGAGAAACCTCTGTAAATTGGCCAATCTTTGATATAGTGAACGCATAAATTATTTAAATTTTCTTGATAAATTATAAGTTACCAAGTCATCCACAAAAGGGTTAACCCCATCGTATGGAGATCGGACTACTTTTATTTTGTAGAACAAGTCATCATCTAACTATCCATGTATGCCACTTACTTGAGAAACCTCTGTAAATTGGCCAATCTTTGATATAGTGAACGAATAAATTATTTAAATTTTCTTGATAAATTATAAGTTACCAAGTCATCCACAAAAGGGTTAACCCCATCGTATGGAGATCGGACTACTTTTATTTTGTAGAACAAGTCATCATCTAACTATCCATGTATGCCACTTACTTGAGAAACCTCTGTAAATTGGCCAATCTTTGATATAGTGAACGCATAAATTATTTAAATTTTCTTGATAAATTATAAGTTACCAAGTCATCCACAAAAGGGTTAACCCCATCGTATGGAGATCGGACTACTTTTATTTTGTAGAACAAGTCATCATCTAACTATCCATGTATGCCACTTACTTGAGAAACCTCTGTAAATTGGCCAATCTTTGATATAGTGAACGAATAAATTATTTAAATTTTCTTGATAAATTATAAGTTACCAAGTCATCCACAAAAGGGTTAACCCCATCGTATGGAGATCGGACTACTTTTATTTTGTAGAACAAGTCATCATCTAACTATCCATGTATGCCACTTACTTGAGAAACCTCTGTAAATTGGCCAATCTTTGATATAGTGAACGCATAAATTATTTAAATTTTCTTGATAAATTATAAGTTACCAAGTCATCCACAAAAGGGTTAACCCCATCGTATGGAGATCGGACTACTTTTATTTTGTAGAACAGGTCATCATCTAACTATCCATGTATGCCACTTACTTGAGAAACCTCTGTAAATTGGCCAATCTTTGATACAGTGAACCCCTAACTGTGATGTATTTATTAACATACAATTTTTTTTACTGAAAGTTATTCGAATTATTATTGTTTTTATTGTTGAAATGAATTTATTTTAGTTGTAGTTAGGATTAATACGAATCGAAAATTTTTAAGATTTAATTGGAATATAATTTTTTTTCTAAAGATAGTTCGAGTTACCTTATTATCATAGTGAAATAACAATTTTTTAGTCTACTGTAAAATAAATTACCAATACACTTACAGTTTTTGTTATTTGTGGAAAACTTCACAGCCGTGATTTTTATTATTTTGATATTATTTTTTTCTGCTCAAATTTGTTTTTGTTCTTTCTCTTGCATTGGTTTTGTTTTGTATGTTAAAATTTAACAAGTCAAGATAGATATTGAGTTGGTTCAAGCTAGTTTGACTTGAGAAGAGCTCAGTATAGTATTTTTGGAGCGTGGATTGAATATTACCCAAGTGGGAGTGGAGAAAACCTTCATGGAAATTCTAAAAAGGGAGATTCAAAACCCAGCTCTGAAAAGCAAAGTGTAGTATGTAACGGAATCACTTGATTTTGAAATAGATGAAATCAGATGCACATTAATCCTTTATTGTGGGAGGACGAAATATTTTAATCGGATCATTGGAACGCATAGCAAGGTCAATAAAGCCGGAGGCCGAAAAGGCAGCTGAATCGTACTTGATATCAAAACCTTCTGCCTCAGCTAACGAAAAAAAAAACGAACTCCAAGTCTAGTCGCGATAGAAAAAACGATACCGGGATAGATCCAAGTAGGGAAGCTGACCTCGAAACCAACTTTGAACGGAGACTTTCTCAAAAATTAGATGAATTGACACGAGAATTTCGGGAACAATTAGATGATTCCGCAAATAAACACCACCGTTCAATCGAGAAGGAAACAATAGGAAGAAGCTCGAGAGTCAAACCCCGAAAAAACGAAGACTCTGATTCGGAAAATGACTCTGCCAGTTCCGAGACACGTTCGAGAAACGCTCATCATAGAAGTAATCGGCACAGTTATAGGAAACGTTTGAATCCATCGAGATGGTAAATTTCTTTTTCTGGTCGAGAAAGTAGACGTGGTGACGAGAATGTCCAAGACTTCATCATGAAAATAGAGGAATATGCATATCAAGATGGAATTCCAAAACAAGAATTGGTCACGATAATGTGAAATTTCGTCACCGATAAGGCTGATAAATGTTCGAAAAAACAAGGACGCATCATGGCGGTTTTTAAAAGAAACATTTACTAGAACGGTTCAGCATTGTTGAAGGAGACAGAGAATCTCGCAGATATATTAGAGGGCGAATGCAATATCCTAAAGAAAATTTCAATGATTTTCTGACTGAAATCGAAAGTGCAAATTATCGTCTAAAGAGACCGATGCGTACAGTTGAAATTTTAGACATTTTATTGGATAACTTGAATCCAGCGATTAGCGATAAGCAGTTTGTGTCTATCGAAAAGTTGAGACGCGTTTGTGACAATTACGAGAAAATTTGGAACATTTCAGGTTTTGACCCACGCCGGCTAATTGAATCACGATCCAAACGATTCCAAGCTGTAGCAGAACTATCTGAAGCAGGATGTTTCTCAACAGTTCACCGTCCAGAAGGAAACCAACCCGATAACAATGAATCAGAAGAAGATGATCGCTGCGATAATAACTACTCGCAGGAAGTGTGTGTATTAAATCGACAAACTTATGTAGTTTGCTGGAACTGCAAAGACCTTGGTCACAAGTTTCAAGCCTGCAAAATGGAAAAAACACCAATTTTGCGAAGGTTGTGGTTTGGTGGGAATAGAAAGACTTACTTGCATTAGATGTCAGAAAAAACGGGGTTTGAATTCACAAAAAAATTATCCTCGTCCATATGCAAAAATTTCAATATTGGGAAGAATAAAATTTGGCTTACTCGATAGTGGTGCAAGTGTTAGCATTCTTGGGAATAACAGTGAACAATTATAAACTCATTGGGATTAAAAGTAATCAAAATCAACACGTACATCCGAACAGCCGATGGATCCACTAATCCTGTAATTGGGCACGTGTGCTTATCTGTTACATTTCTAAATAAAACCGAAACTATAAAATTTTGCATAGTACTATGATTAAAATCGGAAAATTACCTAGATATTCGTTTCTGGAAAGCGTTTAATAATGCACCTGACATAATTAGTGAAGTAACGTCTGTCAATATGGAATCTCGACTGGAATCTAATAAACATGATTTAAGCAACCAGCATAAAATCGAGCTGAATGAAATCATCAAAAGCTTTCCTTCGTATGAAACAACCGGCTTGAGAAGAACCATGTCCCTATAAAAGACACTATCCAGTGTCATCTGCAATACAAGACCTAATTTTTCAGGAAATAGACCGGATTATTTCGATGGGCGTGATCGAAGAAAGCACAATCACGTGGAGTTCCCCTATAGTGTTGGTTCGCAAGGCAAATGGGAAATCTCGCTTATGTTTGGACTTGAGGAAAATAAATGTTATAATAAGAAAGGATGCCTACCTGCTACCAATTATTGGTCAGGCAGATTACAGGAAACCAAATATATATCAATATCAAGCCTTGATCTCAATGACGCGTTTTGACAGATACCGCTTTTTGAAAGCGCCAAAAAGATAAAGGCTTTTACGATTCCAGGGTGTCCTCTCTATCAGTTTCGCGTCATGCCATTTGGGTTGTGCAACGCACCCCAAACCATGTGCAGGCTGACGGATCGAGTCATACCACACCAGCTTCGGGACCTATTGATAATTTCAGCAGATATATCGACGAGCATCTGGTAATACTGAGAACTGTTCCAAATTTATTGTCCAAGGCAGGGAGGGACCTTGAATATTGAAAAAGCAAGTTCGTACTCAGGGAAACAAGGTATCTGGGATTTCTGATCGGAAAGCGCGGATTAAGGACCGATCCATCGAAGGTTGAGTCCATAACGAACTTCCCACCACAAAAATCAGTAAAACAGACGAGTCGTCTTTTGGGAATGGCTGGCTGGTACCGTCGTTTTATTAATAATTATGACGAGGTGACAGTTCTTATTACAAACCTTAAAAAGGGGGTACAATTTAGTTGGATGGAAGAAGCGGAAGTAGCCTCTACGAACTTAAAACGATTATTGTCCAACGCACCAGTCCTACACAATCCTGACTTCACCCAGTGTTTTTTTATTAGATGCGATGCCAGTATACATGGCATAGAAGGCGTATTATTCCGAAAGTATCAAGAAGGGAATAAAAAACCAATTGCATTCATGTCACAAAAATTAAATATTGCGCACAACACAACTACACAGTGACGGAACTCGAAGGTTTGGCAGCCGTAGTTGGTGTTAACAAATTTAGACCATATATTGAAGGTTACCGGTTTACACTTATTACTGCAATGGCTTATGTCACAGAAAGAGTGGACGCTAAGCGAGAATATCGATGTGATCAGTACCGAGAGTCAACAATGAGATTGGGCAGTTAGTGCTAAACAAGGGTGTAAATCTTCCATGACTAACAAGAGTATCAGTAACGGGACCTAAAATACATATTTTCAGAGATCCATCACAAAGATTAGTCGTTTTCCAATGGAAGATATTTTAAACCTGGTAAAATAAATAGATAAGAATAAAACAACCAAACGAATAAAAAACAAGGTATCCTCACATAAGGTCGTACTTGCTAAGATGATCGATGCACCTCTATTGAAATTACTAATCGCAGTCAATGTGTATACCTCAAGAAAATCACCTTTCAGATAATTGTACCTCAGGCGGTAACCCAGCCAAGCAGCTGGCAAATCCACCCTCTAACGACGCTGGCTCAACGGATTCTGGGGTGAGCCAATCATTGTTTAAAAGCCCTCTTAGGCAACTCAACCCATTTGGGCAACCCAGGGTGGGTAGATCACCACCACCATTAGCGAACTCCTTGGAAAAGGATAACGCAGAACTGTGCATTAAGATTTACGAAATAGAAAAGTTAACGTTAAATCTAAACAAAGATCTCGAAAACTTACAGCGAAAAAACAAAGAGTTAAAAGTTGCTCTAAATGCAGTAATATCTGAGAAAGAAACCTCTAAGCTGCAGGAAAAACACGATACCAATTATCATATAAAGGTTATATATGAAACAGACGAGGAAGAGCTGAACAGAGAAACGGGATGGATTCTGAACCGTAACAAAAAAACACAAGATGAGTAAATCACCACAGGTTTCACCCGAACTGAAACAATCGATTGAGCAGCTTCCAATCGGAAGTAGGAATGTACTACAGGAGGAAAAACCTCAGGTTTGAACGGAACAGAAACGATTAAGTAAAGAACTCTCAACCGGAAGAAAGAATGTGCAACTGGAGAAAAAACTGCCACGGCCACCTCCAGTTATAATACTCAATTGCGATAATTATCATAGTACATCATGAACAACAATCGGATAGCCTTTCAAGCTACAGCTCTAAATAGTGGTGATATCAAAATAAATGTCCCAGACAGTGATAGCTATAGAAAGTTAACAGGAGCTTTAAATGAAAACAAAACAACATGGTATTCATACGAAGATAAGCTGACAAGACAAACCAAAGACATTGTTAAGAAACTAAACGCTTCATACAAACCAGAAGAGATAAAAGACTATATTTTGGAGAAACACTATAAAATTAAAGAAGTTACACAGCTGCTGAAAAGAGGTGACAAAACACCGCTTCCATTATATATGCTATCTTTTGAAAGAACAGAAGACATTAAAAATATTTAGGCAATCAGCGCAATACTCCATATGAAAGTGTAAATAGAAGCAGTCAAAAAATCTAAACTGATTCCCCAGTGCAAAAAGTGCCAAGTCTACGGACACCCGCAAAACTTTTGTAATAAGGAACCTAGATGCGTGAAATGTATAGAAAAACACCGTACAGCTGGATGTATGAAACAAAAAGACACCCCACCAAAATGTGTCAACTGTGGGGAGGCACATCCAGCCAACTAAAGAGGTTCCATTGCTATATGAGAGCTGCAAAAAATTCGCAACAAAACAAGGGAAACTTCAGTAAGTACCAGACCAGAAATCAACTCAGCCTTAACAAGAATACCCACAAAGTTAAGAACACACCAAACATTAAGCAAATTATCAAAAACTAATCCAAATGTAACATATGCTGATGCACTCACTATTGGAAGTTCCAGGAGGCAACATAGTTCTGCTTCCGTTAATGATTCAAATAATAACCAAACTAATAAAATACTACAAGATATTCTTAATAAACTTAGTTCACAAGAAGAAAAGTAAGAAAGGGCCCTCATATCAATCATGCAAAGACTCACTTTACTCGAAAGAAGTCAAACAGCATCAGAGTTAGCCTCTCTTTGCTAATTAAACATGGTAAATAATTTAAAAAATTTTGCATGGAACTTCAACGGTATATTGCAACGACAAAATGTAATACAACTATTTCTTGATTTAGAAAAAATAGATATATGCTTATTATCTGGAACACACCTTACTACTCAGAGTCATATAAAACTCCGTGGCTACGAAGTTCACTCAGCAGTACATCCTAATAATAATGCACGAGCGGGCAGTGCCGTGATTTTAAAAAAGGATACTAAATACGATCTACAACTAAAACTTGAAAGTGATGAAATACAAGCAATTAGCGTTGTCATTAATACCCTCAACCACAAAGTAGTGGTAGCCGCAATATATTGGCCACCTAGATACAATATCTAAGAGAATGCTTATACACACTTCTTCAAGCAGCTAGGTGAAAAACGTGACATCAACGCTAAACATACAGACTAGGGAACTACTAACAACACCTAGAGGAAAAGAGCTTCATCAAGCAATAATTAAATACAACTGCAACTGGCATTGGCCTAGCGATCAAAATAAAACACCAGACCTAATTGATTTTTTTATAACAAGAAAAATCCCGTTTGATTATATACAAGTGCAGGAAGGATTTGACTCCACATCTGACCATTCCTCTATTTTAATGATAATAAGTGATACAATAATTACAAATGATAAGCAGCCAATATTAACAAATAATTATACTGACTGGAAAAATTTTAGGAATGAACTAAACAATAGCATCATTTTAAACACACAACTTTCATCAGAAGAAACATTAGAACAAGAGGTGGAAAAGCTCGTCAAAGATATACAGCAAGCAGCGTGGAAAAGCACTAATACAACAAACAAAAAAAAATAGCTGACAAATGCTGCCCAATGGAAATTACATCACTAGTTATAGAGAAAAGAAGTGCCCGAAGGGAATGGCAACGTACACAAGGCCCAAGCTGCCAAAAATAGATTAAATAATTAACACAACGAATACGCAGAGAAATACGGGAATTTAAAAATAAATCTCTCACCTATGATAAAGATAGTGATTATTCATTGTGGAAAGCAACCAAATATCGGAAAAGGCTAGTTATGCATATACCACCAATAAGAACAAATAATGGTCGCCTGGCTAAAACCAAAGAAGAAAAAGCAGAAAGGTTCGCAGATCATCTCGAGAGTACCTTTCACCCCAATTTAACAACACTTAATCAACAGGATATACTGATTGAAAACCATGCAACTTTCGTGAGACAGGAAATCCCATGAGGAAAAAAAGTTTGTTCAGCCATATTTCTGGATATAGCACAGGCATTTGACAAAGTCTGGCATTTGAGTATTGCAAACTACGAAAGTCATAATTGAAAAGAAGATACTCTAGAGTTAAACAGGAAGGAACTTACTCCAGCATAAAAGAAGCTAAAGCAGGAGTCCCGCAGGGGTGTGTCTTAGGGCCACTCCTTTTCGTACTGTTTACAAGTGAATTACCACAGACGAGCAATATAACTACCGCCACGTTTGCCGATGACACTGCAATTCTAGCTGTTGGTGACACAATCGGTGAAATCACATTCAAACTACAAATAGCTATAAATAATACACAAGATTGGCTAACTTAGTGGAGAATTAAATTGAATTGATCAAGCCGGTCTGGATTTATGATATCAAACTATGGGGATGCACCAAAACAGCAATCAACAGATAGTTCAACGATTCCAAAATAAAGTTCTTAGAGGGATTGTAAACGCCCCTTGGTACACTCGTGATAGTGACCGTCATAGAGATCTTGATATATGGCACAATCGCAAGTGAAATAAAGAAATGTGCTCACAAACACCAGGACAGGCTCCATCATCACCCTAATATTGAAGCTGTAAGACTACTTCATCAAGAGGGTATTATAAGAAGAATCAAAAGACTAAAACGTTTTGAGTTTCCTGAGTAGTGCGCATAATGCAAAATCAACCAAAACAACACTTTATGGAAAGAACACATATAGGAGTGGCTTTATTATTATATTGTTAGAATCAAAGGCTGTTAGTCAAAAATGACTAGTTAATTTGTAAAAAATCTTTTTTAAAATAAAAAAAAAACCTTTCAATATTATAAATTTTGATGGTGAACCTGGCAAATACTTTGAATCCATTGGAGAACTCAAACTAACAAATAACAACTGGCACATAATAGTGTATTATAATCTGACCAACTATTACTCAGAATTGGTTATAGAAGATACTTAGGTAAAATAACCCAATTTTGTTCAACTCTTGGCGAACAACACATATCTGGTAAGCTCCAAGTCATAAAGAGAAATCAGAAAGAAGTAAACGTAAAGTCCTTAACATAGTAGGAAATATAGCCAATGTACTATTTTGAGTGCTACATGACACAAACGTGGCACATTATGAAGAGGAAATAGAGAATCTTAAGCTGAACAATAAACACATATCACAGTATTATTAAAGAATCAAACAGCAATCATAGATCCAACCGTAAACGTATTCAAAAAAAGACGAGATTGTCAAAAAAACATTGGCTGGTATTTAAGAAACAACCAGGGGAAGTGCTAGAAAACAACAACAACGAAAATAACAACTTTCTAGCTCTATCAATACATAGAATATTTATGATGATCTTATTTAAAGAAATTCAAGATACGCTGATTCAAGCAGTATTAGATACCCACAACCGAGTCTTTGGCACACTTCAAAGAGTGTAAACAAAGAGAGCCCACAAAAACCTTTATTAGGCTTTCTTCTTTGGAACATAGTTTTTAACAGTAGTATGGATAGTGGATATCCACTATCCACTAAGAAGTAGCATTTTTGGACGATAAAGTTATGCTCTTTACTGGCAATTCAAGATACAAAATCCAGAAAAAAAAAATGATTTAACTTGTTAAAGGTGCACTAGTCATTAGAAGGCTTACACTATAGTGTCTATAAATGGAGTGAGATTTATGACAGTCAAAATTCTGTAAAATGGTATGTCAAAAGTTTTGCGGAAAATAGTAAAACATTTTTTTAACTCTAAAACGAGTGTCTAAGAAAATGTGTTGTATGCTGCCAACTAGTGGACTATGAAAGTACCAGCAGTGCCTGTCATGCTTATACGGCATTGTAGCTTGTAGTTAATAAATAAATAATAATTAAAATAAACCAATATGAAACACATGGGCTGGCAGAATAAACTGGCAACACCGTTAAACATTTATTAGGGCACACAGATAAATTATACTTGGGATTAATATAAAGCTTATACAGAAATCATTCAATCGATGCAGTTCGGTTTTCTAAAATTGAGCTAACAACATTGGAATGTTAATAAGATGGTCTCTTTATAATTACCATCTTCAAAAAAATGGAACAGGAATCAGCTTTCTTATAGACTTTGTTTATTACTTTGTGCTATATGTTAATTATAATTAATCTGCGTTAAATAAAATTACTATACAACATTTTGTATAACACCTCGCACATGAGATCATCGCGTATATTGTTATAAATCGCGATCACAACATGATACGGTTAAAAATGAAAATGCGATCGGAAGCGAAAGTTTTGTTTTTATTTTTTTTGCCAAAAAATCATGGTATTCCAATAACTCGAGTCATATACATACATATATCATGTAAGTGATTGAACAAGTGAACAATGATATCGCATAATATATGAATCTATTTGATTATGCGATCTCAACAAATAATTAGATCTAATTTACATTTCTATGCGATTTGTGTTTGTAATTTTGTTTTATTATTTATCCATGAATCTCCTCGATATATAATATACAAATATATGTACATATGTACATCAATTGTGCACATGTACGTTGAATTAATCGAATTTTTTTTAATTCAATTATTAATTTGTATATAAATGTTTATAACAATAACATAATAAAATTATAAAATAGAATTAAATTGATTTCAATATACCTTGACATGATCGCTTCAACGACATTTTTGACGGTAATTCATTATTTTGCGTATACCTCCTATATACATTATGTTTTTTTATGTAATCGATTTGTTGTCGCAAGGTGTGTGTTCTGTCTAAAAAATCACCTATAGTTGCCAGCGTAACTTAATAGACCCACGAAATGAATTTGATATCTTTATGATCGGAGACATTCACATGGCTCGAAAATAAATCAAAACGAGCATAGAATGGCTTAAAAAGAGACACGTGGTAACATGGGCACACATGACAGTTCCGAAGTTAAATTGACCATATATTAATTGTTAAAGGCCGGTCTCGGGTCAGCCAAGATCGGGTCATATCGGTTGACTACCATATTAGTAGGAATTGATCAATTGGTTATTGCAAAGCTACGATGGTAGTTTTTCTTGTTAGCAAATAGCACAATGGTAGAAGATTGAAGTATCGAATCTCATCTCATCATGATCCAGATAAAAATCTCCGTGTTAACATCTATGTGGTACTCGATACTTAGAAGGACAATATCTCTGATTTATACTCAATGTTTCACTTGCGACAGATGCTATATAGACAAAATCTGTTAAATAGAGAGTGGGAAAAGTGCATAGAGGATTCATTTTGTGGAACGAGGAATATTGTCTACGCAGAGACTAAAAAGAAATCATTCTTCTGGAGTTGATCGCAATAATTTCGATCTCTTGGTTTTCGACCGTATGCGATTAGTGTAGTAAAGTCAATTTAAGAATGGGAGTTGCTCAAAATGCGAAAACTTTTTGCACGGCACACAAATTATTGTCTTACATGATATTGGAGAGAATCTTTCCTGGTGAAGTAAATACCTTACATATGCCGACAAGCTGATGTTGCACAAGGTTTTGTGAGAGTTGGTCTCTGGCGGATGAGGACGAACAAAAGCTGATGATATTTAAGAAAAGAGTCATGCGCTTGATTTATGGCCCCAAACATGACGATCACGAGATCAGCTATAAAAGTTGCTAGGACTAATTTAAATTATGTGCTTATAGGTCAGGGATTATACTGTTAACAAACCGACACCAAATAGTAATGGCCTATAAAACTAATTAAGATTAGTTTTTCTGTGTAAATAAACACATTCAACTAATATTTATTTTTTTCAAACACGTGACTTGAATGCCACGTGGCAGTTTTATCTGATTTGTAATTAGTTATCTGTCGAAACAACATTGACATAAAATTAAAAATCGTTTAATTAGTTGAAATGGTTGATAAAAATCTTTTATTCATTCCTAATTACTTTTATTTAAGCGAAACCGTGCAAACATTTTTAAGCGAGATAAAGTCTGGAAAATTTGCTTATCGAAATTTTATCGGTTAAATACCGGTCATCGAAGTCATAAGTACGATTTTATTATAGTTTTGCATCGTTTTTATCCAAATTTAACATGGACAGGTAAATTGGGCTAAGGAATGGAAGAATTTGACAGATTATGATAGCTGCTATTTAATTTTATAGAATAAGGTACTTCTTTTTTTTTTGCGTGAAAAAGAGTCCCGTAATTTATTTCGAAAACAGGTCAGGCTACCGTGGCTCTTATAACTTAAAGAACAGTCAAGATACGTAATACACAATAATTTATTTTCCAGAAGATTTTGGTTAGACAAGTTAAACAACGATTCGAATTTCTAAAAGTCACTAAAAAACATTGTTTGGAATATTTACTTAAACTTTAACGGTCGAGGCACTAGAATTTCACTAAAATTTTATATGGTCAAAAGTTTGGCCTAGAACACTTATTATGTTTATTATTTAACATTGAACAAACATCACATAAACCAAAATTTTCCGTCCAAGTTATTTTTTTTTTAAATACATAATCGTAAATTACTTTTATAAATATTAACAGTCATGTGACTTAAAATATTATAAAATTTTTCTAAAATTTAGAACACTATAAACCTTTCTTAAATGTCCAGTTTATATTTGTCTAGTAAATAAGATTTTGGGATTCACACTTTTTTTTTATTATTTTACTCACATTTGAGATTCCACTTGGTTATCCCTCATTTTGATTGCTTTCAAATTATAAAATTTAATTGTTTTTTTTTTTTTTTAATATTTTTATTAGACTAATTCATTATTAGAATTAAATTCCTTCAAACAATTCGGCTATGAATTCAACTAATAACTGATCTATTTCAAATTATGATGTCTTGTATGCGCGCTGATACAATAAATATAAAAAAAAATTAACAGAAATGTTTATTTATTTTTGTATTACTAACTAATTGTGCTTGGCCAATAGTTGTACGGTCAGTAAGAAAATACAAATGTGCCAAATAAATGAATGTGAGGTTATAATAAAATGGTTTGGATTGGGAAGTAAATTTCTTACGATTTTAACAACTAGGTCCTACTTATTTAGTTATAGAGTTAACATAGATTCATATATTTTTGAGACTTTCTGTGAGGTCCCAACTCAAACTACTAATTTTGTCAATTGTCTTAGTAGATCTGCTTTTTTAAGTCGCCTGTATCTCGGCGCGAATGCATTGGGATGTGTCTCCAGTTTTGAGCAAAATTTTGAGCAACAGCGTTTGATTCTAACAATATAATAATAAAGCCACTTCTATGTATTCTGTCCATAGTGTTGTTTTGGTTGATTTTGCATTATACGCACTACTCAGGTAACTCAAAACGTGTTAGTCTTTTGATTCTTCTTATAATACCCTCTTGATGAAGTAGTCTTACAGCTTAAATATTAGGGTGATGATGGAGCCTCTCCTGGTATTTTTGAGCACATTTCTTTATTTCACTTGCGACTGTGTCTATTCCGAGATCTCTATGAAGGTCACTACTACGAGTGTACCAAGGGGCGTTTACAATCCCTCTAAGAACTTAATTTTGGAATCGTTGAACGATCTGTTGATTGCTGGTTGGACACTATAAATCCAGACCGGCTTAAGCACTTGTTTATAAAGCATAAGTTTATTATGAATGCGTAACTGAGAATTTCTTCCAATTAACCAGTACATTTTTCTATATTTTAACTGAAGCTCTTCTGCTGTCTTTTTCACATGTACTTTCCACTTTAACTTTGCATCAAGGTTCATACCAAGGTATTTTGCTAGGTTTGCATGTAGTACAGAGATATTACTGAGAGAACAGGTAGCTGTTCTATTGACCTATTAGTGAAGTTAATGTGAGTAGACTTTGATTCATTCAATTTAATTCTCCACTTAGTTAGCCAATCTTGTACAGGGTGTCCGCTGGGAAGGTATAGTACTTTGTTTGTTTATAATTTTTGATTAAATGAAAGAGAATGGATCTTATATTGATAAATGTTTGATTTAATGTCGGCAATTATGTATGGAATACAATATCAGATAAATGTCCGCCTCTGTTAGCCTCACAAATACGAGCCCTTTTGAGCACATTTTTCATTAAATTCTCACACATTTTACGCGGTATTTCATTAATTTCATCACGAATATTTTGTTTGAGTCGCTCAAGCGTTTCTGGTTTGTTTGCATAAGCCTTGCTTTTTAGATATTCCCACAAAAAGAAGTCTAGAGCAGTCAAATCAGGCGACCGTGGAGGCCAATCAACATCACCATTTTTTGAAATGACTTGTTGTGGAAAGAGGTCTCGCAGTAATTCCATTGTAATCCTGGCTGTATGCGATGTCGCACCGTCTTGTTGATACCACATGTTAATCAAGCCCAAAGCATGAAGTTGTGGCGTTAAAAAGTTGTCAATCATATCACGATATCGCTCCCCATTCACAGTTACCGTTACGCCGTTTTGATTTTCAAAGAAGTAAGGTCCAATGATTCCTCCTGACCAAATTGCACACCAGACTGTCACTTTTAATGGATGTAAAGGTGACTGATGAACAATTTGAGGGTTTTTCATTGCCCAGAACCGACTATTCTGTTTATTCACATATCCATTTAAATGAAAATATGCCTCGTCATTCATTATGATTTTTTCATGAAAATCGGGGTTGTCATGGGCGAGCTGTAACGTCCTATTGGCATATGTACGGCGGCGTAAATGGTCTTGTGGAAGAAGCTCTTGTGTCAACTGAATCTTAAATGGAAACAAATGCAAATCCTTGTGCTAAATTGTGGCCAAACTTGTTCTTTGAAGACCAAGCTCCTGAGCACGGCGTCGAAATGAGGTTGATGACTTTCTTGAGCAGCAGTAATGTTTTCAGCCGATCTTGCAGTACGTTGTGGCCCATACTAGGGCCTATCACTTACAGACCCCCTTTCTTCGAAATCATTCACTACACGATAAATAGTGCGTTTTGTTGGCACGTTGTTTCTCCCAAAAATTAACTTAACTTTCTCATCGTCACAGTAATCGATGATTGATTTTGATAAAATGTTTTAACGATTAAAACACGTTGGTTTATCGAATATTTTTTCATAATAAATTTGCTACGTGTCTACTTCACGACTGCCAAATATGAACTGTCAATAATAACGTGCACCAAAATGGCGGCAAAACAAAGTAGTACTCCTGCTTTAGCTTCTTTTATGCTGGAGTAAGTTCCTTTCTGTTTAACTCTAAAGTATCTTCTTTTCAGATATGACTTAAGCAGTTCGCAATACTCAATAATGGCAGAGTTTTCTCCAATTTAAATATTAAACCATCTAGCCAGACTTTGTCAAATGCCTGTGCTATATCCAGACATATGGCCGAAAAAATCTTTTTTTCCTCTAAGGATTTTTCTATTAAATCTGTTATTCTATGGACTTGATCGATTGTGAAGTGTTTCTCTCTAAGTCCAAACTGATGGGACGGAACAGCTCCTGATTTTATAATTTCTGGTTTAACTCGTTTTAATAATAGTCTCTCAAACAGTTTTGACATGATGGGAAGAAGTGATATTGGCCTGTAAGAAATTACTTCACTTGGTGGCTTACCTGGTTTAGATATCACTATCACTTCCGCAAATTTCCCAGATAGAGGGACATAACGGAGTCGGAAAGAAGCATTAATCATGTCCGATATTTTTTAATAGCTTTATTAGGTAGTTGTTCAAGAATCTCTCCAGTTATCATGTCATATCCTGGTGATTTGTTAAGTACTACTTGATTCTTTATTTCTTGCTTCACTTCTTTAGCATTAGTTAATGAGATTTCCTGTCTCTTTCCTGTTGATTAAGTGTTGCTAAATTTGGGTGAAAGCTACTCTCGAGATGATCTGCGAACCTTTCTCTTTTTCTTCTTTGGTTTTAGCCATGCGACCATTATTTGTTCTTATTGGTGGTATGTGCATAACTGACCTTTTCAGATATCCCGTATTTCTCTGCGAATTCGTTGTGTTAAATTATTTAGTCTATTTTGGGCAGCTGGGTCTCGTGTACGTTGCCATTACCTTCAGAATGTGATTTAATTACCATTGGGCAGCATTTGTCAGCTATTTTATTATTCCTGCACTTGTATATTATCAACCGGGATATTTCTTGTTATAAAAAAGTCAATTAGGTCTGGCGTTTTATTTTGATCGCTGGGTCAATAACTTAGTTTTCCAGTAAATGCCAGTTGCAGTTGTATTTAATTATGTTTGATGAAGCTCTTTCCCTTTAGATGTTGTTAGTCTTGATCCTCAGGCTGTATGTTTAGCGTTACAGTCACCCCCGATTATGCATTTTTCACCTAGCTGCTTGAAGAAGTGTGTATAAGATTTCTCTTTGATGTTGTCTCTAGGTGGGCAATATATGTTGCGGCTACCACTACTTTGAGGTTGCGGGTATTAATGCCAATGCTAATTGCTTGTATTTCATCACTTTCAAGTTTTAGTTGTAGATGGTATTTAATACCCTTTTTTAAAATCATGGTACTGCCCCCTCGTGCATTATTTTAAGGATGTTCTGCTGAGTGAACTTCTTAGCCACGGAGTTTTATATGACTCTGAGTAGTAATAACAATGCAACCTCTGTAGTTGACTGGATGTGCCTCCCCACAGTTGACACATTTTGGTGGGGTGTCTTTTTGTTTCATATATTCAGCCGTACGGTGTTTTCCTATACATTTCACGCATCTAGGCTCCTTATTACAAAAGTTTTGCGTGTGTCCTTAGACTTGGTACTTTTTGCACTGGGGAATCAGTTTAGATTTTTTGACTGCTTCTATTTGCACTTTCATATGGAGTATTTCGCTGATTGCCTAAATATTTTTAATAATGGAAGCGGTGTTTTTTCACCTCTTTTTAGCTGTTGTATATAACTTCTTTAATTTTATATTGTTTCTCCAAAATATAGTCTTTTATCTCTTCTGGTTTGCATGAAGCATGTAGTTTCTTAACAATGACTTTGGTTTGTCTCGTCAGCTTATCTTCGTATGAATACCATGTTGTTTTGTTTTCTTTAAGAGCTCCTGTTAACTTTCTATAGCTATCACTGTCTGGGACATTTATTTTGATATCACCACTATTTAGAGATGTAGCTTGAAATTCTATCCGATTGTTGTTCATGATGTTTCTAATACTTTGATAATTATCGCAATTGGATATTATAACTGGAGGTGGCCGTGGCAATTTTTCTCCAGTTGTATATTCTTTCTGCTGGGTGCGAGTTCTTTACTTGGTCGTTCCTGTTCCGTTGAAACCTGAGGTTTTTCCTCCTGTAGTACATTACTACTTCCGAAGTTCCAAAAGTATATTCCTACTTCGGGTGAAACTTGTGGTAATTTGCTCATCTTGCGTTTTTTATTTTTTTTGTTACGGTTCAGAATCCATCCTGTTTCTCTGTTCAGCTTTTCCTCATCTGTTTCATATACAACCTTTATATGATCATTGGTATCGTGTTTTTCACGTGTTTCGTGTTTTTATATGATCATTGGTATCGTGTCTTTGTTTAGATTTAACGTTAGCTTTTCTATTTCGTAAATCTTATTGCGCAGTTCTGCGTTATCCCTTTCCAAGGTATTCGCTAATGGTATTGGTAATCTACCCACTCTGGGTTTTTGTCCAAATGGGTTGAGTTGCCTAAGAGGTCTTTTAAACAATGATTGGCTCATCCCAGAATCCGTTGAGCCAGCCTCGTTAGAGGGTGGATTTGCCAGCTGCTTGGCTGGGTTACCACCTGGGGTACAATTATCTAAATTAGTTGTACTCATAGTTTATTTTACTGGTCATGGAGCATCTACCACTCTGACCAGTACGAGTTGTTAGTGGGTCTGGTTTGAGAACTTCATTTACTAAGTTCTCGATAGTCGGTTATACCGCCGTGTCTCGGTCGCCAGAGCCTCGTTAGTTGCCTAGCAGGGTGCAACCCGCGCAGGTGAGGATGACATTTGAGCTGTTTGTAGACCACTTAACTTAAGCCCCCTTGCACCCCTGTGAATGTAACATGTGTTGATTTATTACCGTTGACTTTTATTCGCTAAGTCCTTAACCAGTTCTTAAATTTATTCAGATGATTTTTCAATTGTTCTTGCAATTTGATTCTGCAGTGATTGCTTTATTTGGTTTGACCGAAATTTGTCTTTCAAAGATAATTTTTAAGAACACATTGAACTGCTTCGGCAGAAGTTCTTTAACTTTCTATATTAATCCTCTATGTCAAACTTTGTCAAAGGCTTAAGTAATATCTAAAAAAGCAGTAAAACAATATTCTTTTTCCTTTAAAGTGCATTGACAATCCTGAGACTTGCTCTATAGTGCCATGCAGATTTTGGAATTTAAAATGATGATCTGGTATAATATACCGTTCTTCTAGTACTGGTTTTAGTTTTCGTGTTAACATTATTTCAAATAGCTTTGAGATTGTGTTTCATCTTTTCCAGGCTTATTTATTATTTTAATTTGCGATATCTTCCACTTTTGACGAATGTACCAAGTTCTATGGCGTTGAAACTACACGTTATTAGTTGAAAGCATTTGTCCGATAACTTTTATCATTTTCCCGGTAACAAAATCATCCCCTGGTGCTTTTTTCGGATTTATGCATTTTTATTGTGTTTTTAATTCTTATCCTCTTGAATTTAATAGGGTTAAAATTAGAACAACCGCTGTTTGGTCGGGTAGCATTGGCGTTTTTTATCACTTTTCGCCCAGTTTCCATTTGGAAGTCTAATCGACGAACACAATTTTGCCGGCCTCTTAAAATGTCTAATTGCTTTCCATAATGAGTATTCTGTTCTCTCTGTTGCCGAGAGTTCACATAAATAATTCTAGGTAGACACCTTCATTTTCTTCTTCTCTCAGAGCTTTTCTCAAGGTTCTAATTGTTCAATTTAATTTACATATTTATTTTGGCAATCTCTGCTGTTGCCATTGCCTTCAGATTTTCTGCTTTTCTTCAATTAACTTTTGGGAATTTCCAGAAAGCCTATTAATTTGTTTACAAACTCCGATGTCATGTTGTGATGTTGTTTTTCTGCATATCCCTGAGGTATGCTTTTGCTGCATCAATATTTACTGGTGTGTCAAGAGGAGTATCCAGTTGGCAATTCTTTTCTTTTTGTCTACTGTATTGATCTCATTCAGCTTTTTATTTGTGCTTTTGTATTTACTCATAGTATCATTGGATAGAAAATCCAAACACTTTTCAACCAAAGCTTCGTATATTCTTGACTTTTACCACATTCCACGGGTCCGTTTTTTTGAGGATCCTTAACGGTGATGCAATGATGCAGAAGATATTGTAAATTATTTGTTATATTTTCCTTTAAATAGTTTATTTTCAGTTTCTAATTCGATAAGGAACATTGGCTGAGGCAACTTAGCACGAAAGTCTTCGGCAGCGACAACAGCATATATGTTATTTGTATCCACAAACAACTTATATCGATATCCTTTTGATCTTAACAACTATTCCGTTTTGGCATTTTAGTTGATATATTCGTGTAAAATCGCTTAACAACATTTCCAATTCATAAAAAGATTCTAAAGGGAATGGAAGCCTTAAATATTCGGCTTAAGAAACATGCAAAAACATGTAAAATATGGAAATGTATCAAACACTTAGAATAGTCACCTGGAATGCAAATGGGCAACATATTTTAAAACTAGAAATATTTTTAAACAAAAAGTGAAATAGATATATGCCTATAATATCTCAAAGCCATTTTACTAAAACTTAATTTGCTAAATTACGTGGACAATGTAGTTATCACGCCATCCAGCAGGAACAGCGAGAGGAGGATCAATTATATTTGGAAAAGAAAACGTGCAAGAAATTATGCTCAACTATAAATAATGGAAAATATTACAATCTATTGCCTCAATCTATTGCCGTCTACGGAACAATTAAAAAAAAGACTACATCTCGATGTTTAGTCATTTGGGTTTAATTTCATAATTAGCGGTTATTTTAACGGCAAAAATACGTTTTGGGGATCAAAAATAACCCACAAAGCAAAGGAGCTACTTACGGCAAGTCAAGCTCACTCTTCTGAAATCATGACTCTCAGTGCAACGGTAGTTAAGAAAGAGTCGTTGCTCAAATTACCAAACAATAAAATAAATTGGAAACTGTCCCAGAAACTGGTCAGTGACAATCTTAATCTCCAAGTGCCAGTTAAGAATTCGGCACAATTGGAGGACTAATTGGAACAACTTAACAATATTATACAACACGCAGCTTGGGATAATAAGCCTAATAGTAAAAAAAAAAACTCGAACACATAGTAACTTTTCTTTGGAAGTTAGAGAATTGGTAAGAGAAAAACGTAAAGCACGAAAAACATGACACAAAAATCGAGCTCCACAAAGTAAAACGATACTCTACTATCTTAGTAATAATTCAAAACTTTTGATAAAAAAAAAACGAATCGATCCATTATTACCTTACTGGTCAAAAAGATACAGATTATTCCCTCTAGAAAGCAACAAAAAGACCTAAAACGCAGGTACCTGCAATTAAATGTGATGATGGAACTTGGGCTAGAAGCGCAAAAAAAGGTAATTTGTTTGCAACATATCTTGAAGATACATTCAGACCTCTCCCAAGACAAATCGCAGATGAAAACATAACACTAGTTAGCAAAATCGACAACCAAATCATAGGCATGTTTTATGATTTGGCTGTCGATTTTGTAACTTTACAAGAGTTAAATGTTGAATTTAGCAATAAACCAAGCTCAAAAAAGTTTTCAGACTATGATCTAACTACAGGAAAAATAGTTAAAATACGACCTAAAAAAGGATTACATCAATGGAAGTGGCAAATTACTGCTTAAGATACTCAAATTATTCATAGATCAAAGAGATCTGATTCCTCCCTATCAATTCGGATTCACAGAATCACTCACATAACTGAAGATGCGCTAGAAAGCATGAAAATAAGGTCAATTATCTTCTTGAATGTAGCATAAGTATTTGATAAAGTATGGCACAGAGGACTTTAGAATATAAACTGCATCGAAATCAACCGAAACAGCTTTAGCACCAATATTTTCGGGTAAAATATGAAGATGAATACTCTTCATTGGCGCAAATAACAGCCAATTCTTTATATCATATATACAGAAGAGATTTACCAATTACAGATGGCACTCACATATAGCAACATTTGCTGATGATACTGCAATCTTAGCAATTGGTAACAATGTAGAAGGAACAACGACATATTGAGCAACTAACATATTGAGTAATTGGACAAAGAGATGGCGAATCAAGCTAAACGAAGCCAAATCAATTCATGTTAACTTCAGCAACAAAAAATTTAACTGGATACCAATGGAAATTACCTTACAGTAACTTAAGCAGTTGACGCTTAGCTTAAGTGGAAAGAGCATGTATAAAAGAAAAAATCTATTGGCTTATAGGTAGAAATTTCGAGCTATTACAACATAAAAAATTTATTTTAGCTATATAGCAATACAGGCAAATTTTAAAGCCAATATGAACCGCCGTTCAGCTTTGGGGATGCACCAAGAAGACCAATGTGAAAATAATACAATCATATAGGGACCTAAAGATGGAATACTCTTTATCAACATAAAAATGTCGAGATTCGCCGTATAATGGATTAAACAAATTTAGTTAGACGAATCCTAAGAATGAGACCTCTAGAACTAGGACAATAAGAATAAGCTAAACTAAATCAGGACTTACAGGACAAATAGAGAACACCAGTTATTAAAGACCAATTACTAGATGAAAGCAATATTGGATTTGCAAAACATATTGAATTAGGACCGAATATTGCAAGTTCAGGAGATTTTTCTTTCTCGTGAAAATACCACATCAATGGTAATGACATACAATAAATAATGCTATTACTGCCGAAATACTGGAATATTACTAAGCCCTCGACTTTCTTAGAATACTATAAGAGACTGAAACGAATAATTAACCAACATTTCATAATCAACAGCAATTTCAAAGTCAGAGACACTTAAAGAATGTAGTTTATGAAATATTCGCACGTCTTCTAGTTAAGTAAATACAAACCATGCGATGTTCAGGTGTCAAATCGTAGTTGAAAGCAAATTATTTTTTTGTAAGTAAAGTAAATAAATAAACAATCCGTATAGTATTTCAACTTTAAGCCATTACGCAAATGTTGACGTTATTGTACTTAGCCAGGTATTACTACGTCAGTACGTAATATGTGGTAGCTGATAGAAAATGGAAAAAATGGCAAGCGGAATTAACGAAGTAAATTCACCTTCTAGTGGAAATAGATATGGATATGTACTAAACACATATATAGTCACATAGATATGGTCAAGTTCAATAGAATATGTATTTATGTGACTAAGCAGATGTCATATAACATTTATTATATTTGCCTTTGTGTCTCGTTAAGTAATCGTTAATACTATTGGCAAGGTCGGATCACTATTATTAACAATCGACATCTACTATGCAGATTTTTATTGAATGATCATCTACTTATGTATAAGATGTCGCTCTAAGATCTTGTACATTACAATAATAGAATTTTAATATAAGATAAGCTCGGCAGCCTTTATACTAGTTTTTTGAAGTCAGCTAATTCAACGATAAAGACTCATTTTACAGTAATTTGGATGATCCATACCGGAGCACCGATAATAGAGCCACAATGATGTATTTTGCAATCACGCATTATCTCATTGTGGCCAGCACGTTCGTTCCACATAAAAATATCCACTTGAAAACATGGATACACTCTAGTGAGACGTTTAGAAATAAAATTTACCACGTGTTAATTTCTAAGCGAAGGTCTTGGATCATCCAATATGTGAGACCTTGGCGTTCTGCTGCCAATTATGTAGGCATTGATCATCAAATGGTCACTGTAAAGCTAAGATGGAAGTCAGAGATCACAGGAAAACAGCGCAGTTCATGGAACTTCTTTAAAGAGGGTCACTGGTCACTGGACTGCACTATACCTTCAGGCCTAGGTGCATCGCCATTCGTGACCGGGATGAAAACTTCCGTGTTAACATCGAGCAGCAGTGCCCGACACTTGGCATGAGCTCTGATTTAATATTTTCCAAGAAGGAAATAGAACGCCACAAGCGGCTTGTATTAAAAACAAAACAAAATAAAGGCTCTCTCACACTTAATAACTCAACACCTTCACTAGAGCCTTATTTTCCAGTACTCAACTCTTTACAAAATTTACTCCTATTGAACAGAACCAGTTTTTCTGCTGTCACCGGTTTGATAAGTCTGTTTGCTAACATATTGTGTGTGTTGACGTAAACAAATTTAACCACCTTGTTATTAACCTTCTCGCGCAGAAAATGATGACGTACATCTATATGCTTTGTTCTGGGTGAAAAAGCAGTCTTCTCCGTTAGTTGGATCGCTTCTTTGCTCTCGCAGTGTATGATGGTTGAACATTTATTTTCACCTAGCAACTTCTGACATATACCCCGCCACCAAATAGCCCCTTGGGTTGCCAAAGACATAGCCATGTATTCGGACTCTGTTGTAGACAAAGCAACTGTTGGTTGCTTCTTTGACGCCCATGAAATTGCTCCACCTTGCAGTTTGAATACATAGCCTGTTGTCGAACGTCGATCTACTGAATCATTTGCCCAATCTGAATCGCTATAACCTTGCATACTTCATTTCCATTTTTTGAATAAGTCAATTTCATCTAGATTGTACCTTTCAAATATCGCATGATCCGTTTGCCAACCAATGAGCAACGCCTGGATTGTTATTACATCTGCTGACAGCTCCTACTGCGAACTGTATATCTGGTCGTGATAGCTGGGCAGCAAACAACAAGCTCTCTACTGCATCTTGATATGGCACATCCTTCATGGATTCACGATCTGACTCATTCTTCGGCGACATTTCTGAATTAAGTTTCTGATTTAGATCAGCTGGAACACTTACACTATTACAATTGGCCATTTGGAAACGTTCTAGTATATTTTGAATATACTGGCTTTGATTTATTGAAATCGTTCCCGTCTTGCGGTCTCGCGTAATCTGCATGCTCAATACACATTTGGCTTCGCCAATGTCCTTAGTTTTAAATTGCTTTTGAAGACACAAAAAATGAGCAAGTCGTCAACATATACTGCCACAATCAAGATCTTACTACCATTCATTAAATAGTAAATGCTTGCATCGTAATTTGAGCATTCCATGCCAAAAATCTTCAAGGCAGTGTCCAAACGCTGATTCCATATACGACTGGACTGCTTGAGTCCTTATAACGACTTCTTCAAACAACAAACACGTTGACTTCCATCACTAAACATTTCAGGTTGAATCATATAGATTTTCTCGCTCAAACCGCCATGAAGAAACGATGTAATCGCATCCATCTGATCGATCTCTAAATCGTATCTCACAGCTACCGCAATCAAAAAACGTATCGACGAGTAGCGAACTACGGGCGAAAATATCTCCTCATAGTCAATGCCCTTACGCTGAGCACAGCTCTTCACTCCCAAACGAGCCTTGTACCGATCTACCATTCCTTTTCAGTTGTACTTGGTCTTAATTTTGAGCTGCTCATAGCCTCCTTCACTGACAATGGATCATCCAATTGAACACGAGATACAATATAAACGAAGTCATTACTTTTCGTCGACTTGTGCTCTCTCGATGAACGACGCAGTTCTAACGAAACATCGTTCTCTTCCTTATTTCTATTTGACGGTCCATTACTACCCGAAACGTCAATTGAATCTTCAGCTGTTAGATCCTCACTTTTTTTAGATCTAGATACGCCTTCTGAACTTGCTGTTGTAACAATTGCCTCATCCTCTACTTCATTGCTATCATCTTTGAATGGATACAAATGATTAGAAAATTCGTTACAATCAATTACCTTGTTTTCACAGCGTTGGTCCTCCAGAAAAATGACATCACGACTGACATCCACTCGTGATTTTTTTAAATCAAAAACTCGATAACCTTTTCTATTCTCGCTGTAGCCGACCATGATATATTCCTTTGATTTCGAATCAAATTTCTGGCGCTTTTGTTTCGGAATATGGACCATTGCCCTGCATCCAAAAACTTTCAAGTTGGATAAATCTAGTTTTTTATTGGACCAAATTTCTTCGGGCGTTTTATCGACAACCCGAATTAATTTTTATCGATAGCCCGAAGCTATCTGTCTTGACAGCTTCACCCCAAAATCTGTTGTCAAGCTTTGCGTCAAAAAGCACGCACCACCAATGTACGATTCATCCTTTCCGCCCTGCCGTTTTGTTCTGGTGTATAGGGTACAGTTGTTTGATGTTGTATCCCTGTATCTCGGAGGAATTTAGAAAACTCCTTGTTGCAGTATTATGTTCCATTATCTGATAGCAACGTTCTGATTTTGTGACCCGTTTGATTCTCCGCAAAAGCTTTGATCTCCTTGAAAATATTCAACGTGTTTGATTTGTTTTTTTATGAAATAACGGAAATCTTGTGGATAAAATTATCCAAGAAAGTCACAAAATATTGCGAGCCGCCAAATGAATCATCTGGCATTGGACCACACTGGTCAGTGTGCACCAGTCCTAGTACTCTGGAAGCCCGAAATTTGCTCTCCTTGAACGGAAGGCGAGTCTGTTTCCCCTTTATACAAGTTTCATACTTGTCTTGTTGACCTCCGAGAAAACTCTGTAGCGACCATCGCTACACACACACAATTACAATTATTTAGATTTTCGTGCAAATCCATATAATTCGCTAACGCTACATGTACACTGTACATAAATATATATAGAGCGTAAAGTAGCTATTACACATAGCTACACACATAGGCGCCATGGCCTGATGAGATGACAAATAAATTTTAACAAAATCATTTACGATTCCTCATCAGATCGAAACTGAGCTTTGCTTCGCACAACATCTACATCTGAATAATTAAAATAATGACGTCACCACCGTCGTTATAACTCATCCCGTCCACAAATCCATTTTGTAATCTCATCAAGCTATCGTGACCCACATGTCCTAGACGTCGATGCCATAATTCCCATTAATTCTCAACTTTGACCCTCAGACATGTTTCACTCGTGTGTGTCACTTTGAAACTCCCTGCATTTACTTTTGCCTCAATCAGTAATTTCTTGTGTTTGTCAAAAACTTTGCAATCATTTGCACTAAACTTGACAATTAAACCTTTGCCTACTAACTGACTAACTGCCTTTAATTTGATTTGCAATCGTGTCCTCCCTTGATTCTGGCAATGTTTTGAGATTTTCCATCCAAAGTTGTTCACATGTGTGCAGAGGAACCAGAGTCTATATACCACTTATTCGATTTACTATTGCATGCCGTCAAACAAGAAAAAACTGACGAGTGATTAGCCATCTTCGTATTCGGACATTTGTTTTTGAAGTGACCAAATACGCCACATCTAAAACATTTCCCGTCCTTTACTTGTTTCTTCTTCTTATAATTGTTTGACTTTGCTGGCTTCACGTACATGGCTGATGCAGAGACAAAGCCCTCAACTCTATCATCCCAACGAATTTCTTGAAGTAGTTTGGTTTTTATTAAGTCAGCCGAAATTTGGGTGCCAGAATTTTCTATCACCATAATCATGGGCTTGTACTCGTCGCTTAATCCGGCCAGCAACAATGTGCCAATCCACTCATTTTAACTTGTGGGCGGTCATAATAATTTTGTTGACGAAAAATTCCATCGTAGCGCAATCCACTAGTCTTGTTGAAACTAGTTCACGCAATAATGCTACACGACGAAGTAGACTGGAATCTTCAAACGCCACTTTCAGATTATCCCTAACATCCTTCGCCGTATTTGCTTTTTGAATATGTGAAAAATTCACACTGTCCACTAATAAAACAATCGACGCCTTTGCTTTTGAATCTTCAAAAGCAAAGGCGTCGATTTTTTTCTGGATCATTTTCTCCGCATGAGCCCTCAACATGAGCCCTCAACATGACTCCAAAGGTCATTCATTTCAAGATATGCTTGTGCAGTAAATTTCCATGTCTCATAGTTATCTCTTCCACGCAATTTCTCTAGGGACGCAAACGTTGCCGCCATTTCATTTTTTTTTTATTAATTTTTTTCACAATAAAAATAATTACGCTAAACTCGTTAGCCACGAAATTTAACAAATTGAACTTTTTTTTTTATTATTTAAGTGGGTCTGGGCCCATAACCTAATGTGATTATGTACTTAAATAAAAAGAAATATAATCCGAATAAAAATATAATCCGGATAAAATAATATCTTTTCGATCTTATTCGATTAGTATGACAAAGCGAAGTTATGCCTGATGGATGGAAAGTAGCCGCGTTGTGCCCTATCCTTAAAAAAGGAGATCGCTCGCTCAAAATGTGATAAGTATCCTTTGCACAGCATACAAATTACTGTCTTACATAATATTGGAGAGAATCACTCCCCTGACGGAAGAAATTGTAGGTGGGGAATCGACGGAAGAATCCTCGCCAAGGAGGATTTCTTTCGAATCGGTCAGTCACTGATCAAGTTTTTTCGCTGAAATTGATTCTTCAATCTTTTATTGATTCTTTTACTTAAATATTACGAAACAGCTCGTGTCTTAACATAAAGTTTACTTGGATTTCCAACAAGTCTATAACTCAATCCATCGGGATAGCTTATTATTTGTTCGTTCTTTTCATTAAAAAAACACACGCGTTCCTCTCCATCACTCTCACTCTTCTCCTTCTTTATTACATCTTTTTCTATAACTACGTACATTATGCTATAGCGTCTAAAAAGACTTTTATAGTTGAATAAGGTATTCGTTCACGACAGCTTATGGTTAGCTTTGCGATGTCTGGGAATCCCTGACAATTATGTGCGTATATATAAATGACAGTATTGCAGTCACAATGTTGTGTCAAAGTTGAGAACAACATCAGGAATTTTTGCAATTATCTTTGGTGTTCGGCAAAGAGATGCTCTGTCCCCGATATTCTTTAATCTCATGTTAAAATTAATCTTTCGTTAAAGTAAACTATCTCAAAACAACATCTTGTACCGTCAGTCCAACCAGGTTTGTCTGGCATAAATCTTATGCCAGATTATGTGTGTAATTGGACTGATTGGCAACGGTATCAAAGAACTACTGATCCACTTGTACGATTCTCAGCTTCCGTTGGTCTCAAAATCAATGAGTCCAAAAGAAAATTGTATATGATCACTGGGTTTTGAACACAAGACAGAATGGATTCTTATTCAAAAATTCTTGTACTTTGTTTGTACTGTAGCAAAAACAGGCCACACTAAAGAAAATATCAACTAACGCAACAACAAACTTTAACATGCTCTGTAGTATCTACAATACATCCATCCTTTCATGGCTTCTAGTGTAAAATGTGTATGTGAAAACAGTGTTGATGTGGAATGGAAGCACACACTTAATATTAGGAATCTTCAAATCATCATTCCCTAAATTCAGACTCAGGTCAGCTTCCCTACTAAAATTATTACGTCGTTTATGGTTCATCCCAAGGACGAAGTATAATGGTGTAATGTCAGTGATAGATCATATTTGGCTGTTTTTGCGGAGACATTAATAGTTCAGTACTATTGTTTAATGTGGGCTTTAAGGAATCTCCAGCAACATGGGAAATATGCTTGAAGTTATGGTTTGTAAGTTAAAAAGGCAAATAATTCAATTTGATGTTAAACTATCTTTATTTGTACACAAATTACATTATTTTATAATCATTGTTTCTCTAATTTTCTAAAACAAATCTCGCGAATTTAGCCCACGAATCGCAGTTGGGCCTAACACTTAATAGTCGATTCGTCGAAATATTTATTATATTTTTTCCATTGGGATCGTCGTTTGGGATCTTTTTTGCTATTGGCTGGCGTTAAATTAGGCATTAAGCCCGCTTTTTGCGCCATTGTAACCATTTTTCCCATTCTTTTCTGTTGTCTGCCACATAATCCTGTAATTCTGCGCGGCAACATACATCCATCTGAGCGCACGTATTGACTTAAAATCAGCACATCTGTATGTTTAACATTCAAACCTAGGGTACATTTAGGACAAACACTTTGACCACATTCTTTAATTTCAGGTACTAAATATGGTGCTCGCGGTGATTGGATAGGGACACCGGACACTTCTAACCTATCATTTTTTTGTATGACATGAACTAAATGAAATTAATCAGTTATTAACAATTCAAAAATTGTAATGATTTGTTACTCACTTTCTTTAAGTTTTAAGTTAGCACTTAAACTAATATTTCGTATTGAATTTAGACTTGTATATAATAGAATTTGTTTTGAAAATTTCATAAAATTTGCCATTTTCTCTGGAAAACTTTTTTGACTTATGATTTTGACAGATATTGGTTTACATTTCTGCTGAAGTGCTGAGTATTGCAGGGACGAGATTGAATAACCCTAAAAACCAAAATAAAGTACTGACAATCAAATTGTCTTGTAAAGATATTTAACTATGCATTGTAAGCGGTCTAACTATCTATTGGTACGTACAAAAATGAATAATTTATTAAAAAATATATGATTTTTTATGTATTTTCGATTCGACCACATCGTCTATAGTTATTGTCTCTGGCGAATAGGGTCAGCTAAAATCAAAAACTTGTCACCCTGCGTTTAATCAAAATTACTTTTTTGACGTTCCACTCGCATGTCTTGTGCGGCTCCAAGTTTTAATTTTTAATTAAATTCTATTTATTTTTATTAATTAAAAAGTTTATAGTTTGTATAAAAATACAAAAATCAATGTTAGTATCTATTTTCTCTAAAATTTATGATACCCCAAAAGTTGGTAAATTTTCAACAAATTAAAAATAGTTGGTAACTAAATTTTGAGGTTATATTTTTGGTGTTTTTTTAATATTTTAGCTAGATTTTCTAAATATTTATCAAGTTTTGCACAACAAATGGCCGAAGCAATAGCCGAAAAAGAAATCAGTGGCAATGATAAAACACAGAAGGAAACAAAAGTGACGAATAACTATAAATCACGTTACAATGGTAAAATGAAACGTCGCCACTGGGTAGAGTATGAGACGGGGCCGGAGGCCGATGCAAAAAAAGCCAATTTAGAAACAATCGATCGCGTTAAACGAAAGAAATGTTGCTTACTGTTAGGATATTCGGGTGTAAATTATTTTGGTATGCAACGAAATCCTGAAATGAAAACGATTGAAGAGGATTTGCTAGTCGCAATGTTGACAAATAAATGGATCAATGATGATGCATTTAAACAGGCACAACAAATACAATTTCAGAGGGCTGCACGAACTGACAAAGGTGTATCAGCTGCCAGGCAATGCGTGTCTCTTAAATTACGTATGAAATCATTTTAACAAGCAAAGCTATTTATATATTAGTAAGTAAATATCTCGTTATTTTTCAGCCGAAGACATTGATCTCAGTGCGTTAAATTCTACACTACCGGAACAAATTCGAGTATTTGCCGTAAAACGTGTCACAAAAGGTTTTAATTCCAAAGATCAATGCAATGCACGAACGTATACATACACTTTACCAACAATCGCATTTGCAAATCAAACCGATCAAGTCGATATGGAAAAGTATCGAGTGCCCGAAGAGAAACTGAAAGAGTTCAACTCGATTATTAAGCAGTATGAGGGAACAAAAAATTTTCATAATTTTACATCGCGTAAAGAATATTCCGATCCATCAGCCAAACGCTTTATAATGAGTTTTGAATGTGACCAACCATTTTTAAAAGATGGAATAGAGTTATGTGTGTTAAAAATTAAAGGGCAAAGTTTTATGCTGCATCAAATTCGTAAAATGATTGGTCTTTCGTTGGCAATTGTACGGGGGTTAACAACGCTTGCTACACTAGAACGGGCGCTAACTGAAGAGCGTATAGATATTCCAATGGCTCCGGGGTTAGGTTTAGTTCTGGATACCGTACACTATGACCGGTACAATCAACGTTATGGAACTGATGGGATTCATGAACCTCTCGATTGGAAAAAGGAAGAAGACAATGTCAAGGAATTTTTTGAGAAATTCATAATTTCTAATATCTTAGAAACAGAATTGAAAGAAAAATCAATGGAAAAATGGTTGGAAACACTTCCGATTCATTCGTATGATGTGCGGCCCGAGGATCGAAACAAAGAGAGTTCGACCGATTCTAAAAGTAATGAGGATAGTGAAGAATAATATCAAAATAGTTTATGTAATTAATAAAAATTTATTCTAGCAATTCAAAATCAATCTATGTATTCTCCTTCTAAGCTTTGAATAGCCATTGCAAAAGCACCTTCTTGAGTTCGACATCCTCCTATAAAGCCATTAGCATGACAAAATGAGATATCTTTAATACCCGATATTTTGATCAATTGATCATCCCGAAGACCTCTCCAATCTTTGTGAAGAAATTTGCGGCACACAAATGATTTTGGATTATTTGGAATACAAATTACTCGCCAGTCATTAGCTTTATTTTCAAAGATGACATATTTCGGAAGCTTCTCCAGTTTCTGTTCATCTTCTAGTTCGCTTAGATGCATTTTCCATGGACAAATTTGTGATAATAATAAAATTTCTCCTGACACGTGTATTTTAAAACGGTTGTCGAGCGCTTCCTTGACAACGACACGAGCTGGCCACCACACAAATGTTTGGTACATAATCACATCGACGAATTCTATTCCGACGAGTTCCATTGCCGAACCAAACTGCTTGGTGACGTTTATATCGGTTTCCTTGGAATTCCAGTGAGGATTAAAATTGCTTACTCGATTACTTAGACTAGAGTTGATAGTATATTTTGGTTCTCCTTCGAACATAGGTACCCCATTATCAATTCCATCAATTTCTTGGATAAATGATGAATAAACAACACGGTAAATTTCCTTCAAACAATCTGGTTCTATATCATACTGCTTTTCTTTTTTAAGGATTGTTTTAATAACTTCCTCGCCAAAGAATGTGTAAACAAGGCCGGCAGAACTTAAACGTATATCATATTTATTACCAAATTCTGGACGCAACGAACTAAACGTTTCAGTAAACGACTTCTGATGATGATCAAATCGATTTGTCGTAGGATCAAATACACTACCCACATCAACAACAATATCGCAGGTCTTTAACACTTCGTTATCTCGACTCCGTACAATTTCTGAATTTTCATATTTCGGAAGTTGTTTCAGCATGAAACATGCTAGAACTTCATCACAGTGAAAAACACCATCGTGTGTACCGATTACTAAATTATCGAATTTAAAACGGTTAACTGATCCATTACTTGTTTCGTTTGTCATTTTATTATATTTATTTATACAGACAATTGATGATTTTTGGTTGTGAAAATTACTAAATATACGATTACTTTGTTGTGAGATGATGCTACGAACTAGCTTGACAGTTATCATTTTTGACAGGTGTGCTATGAGAATTGAGCACATGTGTAATTTCGTTTAGTTAGGTTGGTAGTCTTTGTAAAAAAAAATTACTATAGGTTGCACCCCTAAGTTTTACGTTAATCCTACGAAAGTATGAATTTGCGAATTTTAAGTTTTTAATTTATTAATCATCTATTTGTTTAGTTTTATTTACAAGTTTTGTGCCCCATAGTTTTTGAAGCGCGGTTACAAAATTGAATGTAATGAATTTTTATTTCGGAAAATTTTACCACGTGTTTTAGTTCATTCAATTTAAAATATGAAAGAGTACCGTTATAACCCATGAGATATAGAAAATAATTAGTGCTAAGACAAAAATCTTAAAGTGGTGTGTAGTGACTCAAAGTAAAGAATCCCGTTTGGGTGTGCAAATATTATAACAGGTGAGAAATAATTTTGAACCATTTTAATTATGAAAAAATTGAAATCATCTGTCTTAAGGTCATCACATTATTTTATAGTGCAGATGATATATACAATATTTCTGTTGGATTTCTAGATGTTAACCAATCCAAAGATACAGACTTCTTTTATTACAAGAATCTGGATGATTTGATGGAATCCATACAGAAGCATAATATCGAAATAGTAATTTAAATCCTGATATTAGGAAAAGGCTGAAGTACTTTGCAGCACAAACAATCCGACTGTGGCTAGCTAGCACTTTCTTTCCTTATACAAATATACAATTGAAAACATAAATACACTCGCGTAAGACATCTCGATATCAAATTGACCATTTATATTTCTACTGGACGGAAAAAGGCATTTTTGTGCAGGCTCATGTATATATGACGAAAAATAAATTGAAAACTGTTTAGTTTGATAAGGAGAGTCGTGTTAAGAGTACAATAACTTTGCGATGAGTGCAGGACGCGTAATTTATTTGAATGAGTCACCGAACTGCACCATAACTTTAGACCTAGGTCTCTTGCCATTGAGAAACAGGATAAAAACCTTCGTGTCAACATCGATGCGGTACTCGGCAAAAGGATAAAAACTTTAAATGAATGTATTCAAATGTAGATTATAGAGATGAGCTTTTATAAAAGACCCATTCAACGCGGAATTCACCATTGCCACTGTTCTCCTTGGTTTGATTGCATTAATTCATAGTTCTTGTTATAGTGAGAGGAGATTTTGTGGAAATCATCTTGTTATGTTCTACCATTTCTTTCACTAAAATTTATCTCGAAGTCGAAACTTAATTGCATTTAGTTTGGCTCTAAGACGTTTTTCAATGTATTCCTTCCTTTTATCTTTCATTTATTTGTCTTTTTCAATCACTTCTTCATTTGCGTTCATTTGTAGCCAGTAGATAATACTTGGAACAGATTCAAAGTTTCATTCTTTTAAATCGAATTAAGGAACATTTCATGGCTTATTGACATTAGAACACCAAAACGCGTAAATATGATTTTTAAGCGATAATTGCTTCTTTTGCATATATTTTGGTCATCATTTCATTTTTATAATGGTACATGTAATTCGGTTTGTCCGTCATCAATTTGGATCAAAATAGTTCCAAACTAGTATTTCAAGGACTTTGTCTAATCGATCGTTGTGTTCCTCCCGTGTTGAACCATAAATTACGATATCATCAATAAAATTCATTCAAACAGCCAAAATTGATGCTAATATCGAGCTTCAAAACTATCTTTCCACCGGCCAAACGCGGTAAAAAGTCTTTAATCACCTGTAGAGGGTGGTTTTCTCTTCAAATTTCACTGTTAATATATTTCATGTCAATATAAATTCTTATTTGGCCATCTCCTTTTGGAATCAGAACCATTGGTGTGAGTTCCATGTTGGTGGATCTTTTGTTGGTTCAATTACGTCCAGTGCCAAAAAATTACACCTTTTGTTTTACTCAGACGTCGTGGTTGATCAATATTATCTACATCAGCTTCTGGTCGCTGAACCCTGGTTGTGGCTGACATAATGACGGCAAACAACAAAACGATGAAAGTTGAATTGTGCATTTTATGCATTCCGGACTTAACAGAGAATTTATTAACCGTAAGTTAAATGACGAAACATAGACTTGTCATGACGTTAATTTCTTTTCAAATAGAGGGGAAGTTCGTGATCAAAATCAAAAATTGTTGGCCGAAGATTTATCGAATAAATCATGCAAAACATAAGACAAATGCTGGGGTAGCATTCACCGAACATACTGAAAATGGCATAGACCCATGGTGCTGGCGTTCACGCTAATTTGGTAGGATCAACGCAAACCTATCGCTTACGGTGGAGCTCGTTTTGGAGGACGATTTTAACCGTAAGACTAATGTATTTTTCATCAAATCGAAGAATGAAGTTTTAGTCTAATTTTGTGAATGCAAAATGTACGTCGAAAAGTAGACCGGCTAGCAAATTAAGACATTCAGATCTGATAATTGAACCGAATTCTGACATCAACAATTCGAAAGATTATTAGAGTCGAACACTTTAAGTCGGTACGGCAAAAAAACGTTCTGTTTCTCGTATTTTAAACGGTAAATCGCCATTTGAAATTTGGACAGGATTGAAACAGGTTCACTTATACCGGACGAGAAACGAAGAAAACTCGACATAATATCGTAAAAACTTATTTTCGTCGGCTACAGTGATGGTGTCAAGGGTTATCGAACGACGAGGTCGATGCTGCTACGAGTGATCTGGAAACAAGCATAAATTTATCAAATTAAACGACAAAAGACTCATCAGTTAATCGTTTCAACCGAAAAATTTTCACCTGAATTGACACGATAGAAGTGAAATCCGGCGCCAAAGCAATTTCCTGATTTTGTCACATGTTTGGCATGTGAAAATATTAATGAACCAATCACGGCAAAAGATGTATTGAGTGACCAAACCGTGAAAATGAGAATCAAGCAATGGATGATAAAAATCAATCGTTGATGATCAACCGCACATGGGGATTGGTAGATTTTCCGGAAGACAGAAAAACCATAAATTTAAATGGGACTTTAAAGTCAAAACCGATTCAAAAAGTAGCTCGTAATAAGGCGCGAATGGTTGTAAAAGGTTGCAGTCAACGACCAGGCCTTTCAACGAATCAGTCTAACCAGGTCCTGATACATGCAGATGTTATCTATTTAATTGAATTAAATGGCGACGGTGTAAAAAAATGGAGTGACGGGTTTCCGATACCTAGGGCCTTGAACTTGTACAAGGGGTTGATCAGACCAGTCCTAAAGGACGATTTGGCTTTTCTGCGGTTGTCTAGAAAAAATCCAATAGTCAGCTCTGGAACAAATCATTTTGGAGATGGATTATTGATACGGTACGCAAGCAGTAGCCTGTAAAACCGTTTATTTCGATACTTGTTTTAAAACTTCCGCCAAAAAAGACCTCTAAAAATGATGAATGGTTCGCCATATCAATACATTCTACACCAACCTCATCCAAAAAATGTCAAAACCGGTTAATTTTTTTGCATTCATACGATCGTGATTGACCTATTATGTCTTCATAGATCTAAAAACTTTTAATGTAATTCATCAGGAAATTATTTATTTTAAACGCAATGAATTAAAAAATTCGCACTACTCCTCCCCGTCTATATGTAATTTCCATCCGTATATCTAAATCTAATAAAAATCCAATTTATTCATCGAATTTTTTATTTTTTAAGTCTCGATAATAATTTTATTCAAATTTATGTAAATGTTAACAGCATCTTTCGTCCAATTTTTTGTCATAAGTCAGTTATAGGTTTGGTTCTTTATCGAAAATCCATTTTTAAATTTCCGGACTTTAATTAATTAAAATAATGATTCTACGTATTTTACGGAAGTTTTAATTACTCAAAATGATTAATTGATTCATTTACCTACTCGCCACAATCACACTTGATAGTGTTATCAAATATGGTAGACAGCATAAATCTACATCAATATCAACTATACTATAATTTAAAATTCTTTTGGGAGATGGATCTACAGATACATAAAAAAAAATTTGAATGATATTAGTGCGTCTTATATATCGACTGTTGTCGATTCGCTTATTAGTTTAAGAATTTTAGATTAGTTTGAATTTTGAAGCTGAAGTGGTTGTATCACTTTAAATTGTTATTAAAAAAAAAATATCATAAATTGTGCGTTTTACTCAGTAATATGGCTCTAATGCTGTTAGTAATTTTATTGGTCGGTGTTATAGTGTTGGCCTGGTTAAATTTTCGAAGTAAATTGAAATCGTTAAATGAAAAAATTAAAGGGTTTGATGGTACCAATGAAACATGGCCGTTAATTGGTGATGTGCACTTGATTTTTGGTCAATCGATAAATGGTATGTAAACAGTTGTGGATTTGGTGTATGTATATGTTTCGTTAAACTTCGAATTGATTTCATGCATTACTAAGGCATTTTACGTTTATTTAGATTAAAATGTTCTAATGCATAATTGATATAAACCTGTTTATGTCGAACTACTTTTAGAACTGGTATCAAACAAAAGTGAAAATTCCATTAAAGCGATTTATAAATTCTGAGTGATCAAATGATTTAATTTTTAACAGTCTCTAAAAGAGCTATACATAGTTTTAATTGAGATTGCTGAAGTTTTTCAATTTTTTTTTTACATTTTCTTGGCATTGGCAACATGCATTTATTCATTATGACGTTTAAAGTGCGAAATCGTGATTAGTTTACGTCAGGACGAATATATCTTATCAAGCAAATATTAACCCGTTAAGTTATAAGTTTAAGTTTTTGTGTAATACATTCGAACTCATATAACAATTGCGAGTGCACATAACCATCAAACTAGCTACAAAACAAACAAACGTTTTCCCAAATAATTTTAAAACAACAATTACATTTTGTTTCAACTCTCAAGATATTGTTAAAAATTCAAATTTAACAACCGGGAATGATACGAAATCCCGCATTATAAAATGTCGCATTACAAAATCTCGCAATTGGAAATCACGCATGATAAAATCAAGCAAAAAACTTCAAAAACAAGGCGAATTACCGAGCAATTGGC
This sequence comes from Tipula confusa, assembly GCA_963556175.1. Taxonomy (NCBI): domain Eukaryota; kingdom Metazoa; phylum Arthropoda; class Insecta; order Diptera; family Tipulidae; genus Tipula; species Tipula confusa. The sequence goes on from OY744476.1 coordinate 162,133,661, forward strand.
GCAGTGGTTAAATCTGCGGTGTTTGGCGCGGGAGGTACCGGGATTGAATCCCAACGAGGGAGAGTTGAAAAATGGAGTTTTCACTATCTGATTTCGATCGGTGATGACGATGAACTATGACCCCCTGTTAGATTGCAGAAGCCATGGGCCGAACCATCATGGTCCATGCCAGTACAGGCTGGCTCAACCAATGCAATGTGCAGATGAATTCTCGAAGCGAACCTGTACTACTGCAACCTCGATTTGGCTGGTGACGGCATAAAGTAAGACGTTAAATAACCGCAAAAGAGTTGGGTGTGCTTCGGCCCCAAAACGGATAGCATAGATTAGAAACAAAAACAAAAAAAGCTGTTTTTTTTATATTATTCAGGAAACTATAAAATAAATTCCAAACAATGTATTTTAAAATAATTTGATCATAAAACTATCCTATTTGATCATAAAACTATCCTTTTCGGAATTTTTTCACCGCATTGTATTTTTTCGATCTGCGCCTTAGCTAAAATAGTTTCTTTAGCCAAATCGCCTAATAATTTATATATACCGGCATGACGTTTTCCTACTATCACTTTGAGACGTCGGTGCCACGCTTCTACGCTGTTTTGCGTTCGTGGGAATGTCTCTGAACCAAAATTAGTTTCACCGCGATAGCCCAAAATTCAAGCTTACATTTTGGTCGTTGACTGCCTTCACCAATGTAATATTTTTTAAACCAACATGCGATTTTTTTAGCGTCTTCGTCATCAAATGTTCTGCACAGGTTCTGATAATAATCGAGGACATCATGTGGTGGAACACAGGCTATACTTTTCAACATTCTGATTTGCAGTGAATATTTTTCCTCGTTACCGTATTTAGCCACTAGTCTTTCTTTTTGTATTTTGCGCCATATTATTTGGCCAAAATGGAATAGGCATCATTTAAAGGAAGCTTTTGGGAAAAAAAACTTTGGCTGTCGATTCAATTGTCTTTTCAAAGTCACAAACTATTCGCTCCGGATTAATGTTTATTGAATGTTCTAAACAAATTTTTCGTAAATTAAAAAATAATTGATCATAAACTTTTTTCGATTTTTTGCTCATTAAACAAAAAACCAACGGAACTATTTCTCCCTCAATACTGCCATGCATTGAAAAAAGTTGCCGCATTATGGACAATTTGATTCACCAAGAAGTTTTAATGAAGAAATAGTTCCCATCAAAATAATTTTCTCTCCATCGAAAGAATCTTCAATCAGTATGAATAGTTCTCCTTCAACGTAACGGAGATTTTCCGGAATTTTAATATTTTCTAGATTTTTACGTTCCTTCAAATTATTTTCACGGACTCGACGAATTTTTTGCTTTTGTGCCATTTTTGTTGGAACGTAAACACGTGAGTGGCTTGGTGTATTTATTATGGATTCTCTCAATATATTAGATGGTAATGAATCTGTATTCTTAGCACAATGTTTGACATCAGAATTTGCTTGTGCAACAATTTTTTCATGTGCTAGGGGCTCATGAGAATGATTCGCAGAACATTTTAAAATTTCGTGTTCCCCTCCTAGAACACGAGTCACTACGCGTCCTTTGCATAAATTGCTTTGTTGCTTGCTTTGTAGCCAATTGTAGGTTTTTGCTGTTTTCCTGCTCAAATGGTAGCAATATCCGTCGACAAATAATTTTTTTCCCCCCTTGTTGGTTGTGGTAATTGAAATATTCATAGTAATAACCTATTTATGTACATGTCATATGTAATATATTTATGGTGGTATATTTTGGAAAAGGAAAAAATATTCACCTGTGATTAGCTGCTAATATAATATATTTAATATTATGTATCATTATTTTGATTTATTATCAAATCAAAGATTCAATTTTATTAAACTTTTTTTCTGAGACTATCAATGTTGACAGCGTATTTATTTATGTTTTGTTTATCAGCCTACTTATTCTTACATTTTGCATTTACATTTCTCATACAGTTAATCTCGCATTACAATTTCCCGTATGGGATTTTGAAATGCGAGATTTTAAAATGCGAGATTTTGAAATGCGAGGTTTTAAAATGCAAGATTATGAAATGCGATAACGTACCCAACCCTTAACAACCTACTGCGGTTTTTTTAAATATTTATTTAAATAACACAGTCTGTCTGTTTGTCCACCAAGTTATTATTCATGAGATTTTCAATTATCTCCAAAATATTTCATTAACAAATTGTTTATGGCCTCTGACTTGGCCGAATTAATCAATCTTCCATTGCTTTGCTTATCAGGATGATTTTCAGAAACATTCTTACATTTTTTTTAGAACCGAACATACTTTCCCTAAGTAAAAGCGGTAAGCGACTTTTCGACGTACGAACGTTCCTCACTGCAATCTATTTATGATGAAACTCTTCATAAAGAATTTTATAACAGTTACGGTAAATAAAATAAAATACTAAGTACTTACCATATACACATAATTCACTTCAAAATTATTTTTCGAACTAAATTTCCCTCCAAAAAATGTGTCAAAACTTAAAATTTTACAATGAAATAATTTTCGAACTTCCGAGCTCAAACAAATCAAAACACAGTATATGATAAAGACTCGGCCCATTATTTCCATATTCGAGTTGAAAAAATGTTTCTTCAAGCAAAATGATACGAACGATTTTTCAAAATCCTACTGCAAAAGACAAAATATTACAAAAATTTAACTAAATTAAGTTCTTTGGGCCCACTACATACAACAGGCACGCAGAATTGTTAACAAGTGGTTCAAAATAAGTTTACGCCGTAAAAATCTGTTTCTGCCGTTTATGCCATAATTAATTTGGTTTTAGATATCTTATATCTAAGTAGCTAAAAAAATCTATCGCGACTTATCCTTTTACAATAATTTTTAAAACTATAAGACTTGTGGGGTAGTTGTTGAGTGTTGGACTACCGGAACCGCTCTCAATCACCGTTCCCAGTAAATGACTCCGTACAAATAATTTTTCACGAATTACAACTATATTTTATCTTTAATGATATTTTCTTTAGTTTTATCGCACGAAACTGTCTTAATATTTTTTTATGTTTTCTGCGTACCGAGGTGCACGTTGTAAAACTTACGTAAGCGTAATGGCGTCTCCATATATTTTTATTCCTTTCTCGAATATTGAAAAAATTTCTTTTCACCTATCGGTGGCGTCTGCAAGTTATATTTATTCAGGGTCGCGGACCTGATTTAGATATGTACTTTTCCGGTGCTGCGAACCCTTTGCTAAAATTGCTTTCGTTTTTATTTTCGTTTCGATGTCGACATTCGCAAGTGCGTCGCCACAGACTTGTGAAAATCTGCTAGCTTGTTCAACTAGGCATTCAGATATTTTAGGATAGCAGACAATCAGATCATTTACAATCAGATCACAAATCATGAGATTTATCTTGTTATTTCGTTAGTATTAGCCGTTGGCTAGGCAAGTATCATACAATCTAACAAACCGCATCGTATATGCACGGACCGCATTTGTTATTGCTATACATTGGGAATTTAATATTGATAGAAAAGGGTCCCAGTCTACCTTTTCACACAATTCTTGGAAGCATCGCTTTTTGCTTGCTTTGATGAAATACTTAAGTACATAGCGAAAAGCTCTACCATGGAGGTATTATTTTATGCGGAGCTCGGGTATTTCCTTAGTCCATAAGTACACTGGAACCAGTTATCTTTTGATCTCCGTGGTACTGGTGCATCACAAGCCATTGTAATACAATCTATCATTTGAGACACCTGATTATCTGCAGTTGTGCAGATGCAAGATGTACACAGTGCCTTAGTGATTGCTATGTGTGTACAGGTCACTTACTTCTCAACTTAATACTTTAGTTAGAAGACACTCATTCATCCATGTGAGATCAACTATCGAGCTAGCCCTACGAAATGTGGAGGACATTAATCATTACCACTAGAAGTATAACAAAAATGCTTCCAGTACAGCAGAGCTTTATCTGCATTATTAAGAACCTGGCTTCCCCATTCAACGGCTCAGTCATTGAAATCTCCTGTAAGATCTATCATCGATCGTACATCTTACAAAACCAGATTCAGCATTTTCTTGAAAGGATAACTTTCCACAGAACCAGACAGCAGTGCGATTTAAGACATAAGGCTCCTCACATCTTACTATCCAACTTCCGTAATTGTTCGCTTACAATAAAAATTTCTGCGTCCAAATCATTCGAGGCATTTGAAACATTTAAGAAGCTCGCTAATTTCTCGAATTCTGCAAATCACCCACCTAATCCTTATTTTCCCTTTGGATATGACATTCTGTGTTATTTCACTGCCAGCGAATCAAAAGCCTCAAGTACTTCGTCCTGTGTATAGTTACTACATCAATGTTCCTTATTTCTACAAGGGGTTCCTATGTCAAGACGTTAACATCAGCTTCCTGACTGATACTTGTCTCCAATTGGGGTCGGGAAATAGCTATTTGCAGTTGGTTCCCAGTACTTTTCAGTTGTAGCAAAAGATCATCCTTCGTAGTATGGCAAATATGAATGACTTTTCCTTTACAGACCAGTAAGGTCTCAGTGTTCCTTCATTTTCCTTAGCAGTTCAGCATACAACTCCTTCTTTTAAATTAAAAGCGCATCCGGCTAAGTTGGTCGATTCCGATTTCTTTTAGAGAATTTCTTTTAGCCCGCATCTTCTAGATCCTCTTTCAGAGTCATCTCGGATTTCATTAATTTCTAACTGATTTCTTCAAACTCCTTTTCCACCTCATTATGCTTAATCAACCGAACCATCATTTTTATTTGGTCATGCACATTGTTCCTATATATCCTTCACATATTCTAACAGGTTGTTTTAACTGCACATCATTTCGAAAAACTCGGGCGTTCGAAGTCAATTCTTTTACCTTCTTTTATACCTGGTCCTCATTTAGATCAGGAAGTGTGATTGTCCTGTGAAATTCCTGATGCTGTTCACGAAGGAATAGTATTGTAAAAACAGGTTCTGCACGTTCTCCAACAGGGGTCATAGTTGTGCTCATGGTCAACGCAGATCGCAATCCAGCGATGAAAACTAATTTTCAAGGATTGCATGAAATTTTTTGGAAGCAGTCTTTATTTTATATATAAGAACCACCCCCATGTCAAAGTTTGTTAAACGCTTGTACAATATCACCAGAAAAACGGAAAAACAGTACCTCTTTTGCTCTAGAGCTAGTTGGACTGCTAGTTTGCTAGTTTACAACACAGCTCTTTAGATAATATTGGTTTTGCTTTTTGGAATAACATTTTTTCAAAAAATTTTAAAACTTTCGTAAGAAGACTTATCGGCCTGTACGACGCGACTTGCATTTTGTCTTTGCTAGGCTTCGAAAATACTATAATTAGCGATGTTTTCCATTTATTAGGGAGATATCTCCATCTCATTATTGTATGGAATTTATAGGTTATGGTCATCTTCCGGCAATAAAATTATGTCCTGAAGGTTTCTTCGGATTTTTAAAAATTTTTGCTTTTGGACCAAAATCTGGTTGTCTGATTGGTGGGTTCGATAGAGCTGGCCTTCTTAATTTGTTTGTTGCTTTCCATAGCGAATAATCGTGTTTATCGATTGCTGAGAGTTCACTCATGTAAATCTGGGTTCGTTGATCTGCTTCCTCTGTCAGGACACAATCAAGGGCTTTAATGCCATTTAAAGTAGGGGCGTTTTTGTCCGAAATTGTGTCCGGCATGCAGAAAATGTCCAGAGAGATCACGCTGTCCCATTAACCACTTTAAATTTGCGTGATCCGTGATTAGGGTAAACGTATATCTCTCTACGTATTGCTGAAATTTCTTGACCCTTAATACAGCCACCAGACATTCAAGTTCAGTCACACTTTAATTGCACTGTGCCGCATTAATTTTTTTTGGACGTTCGTTGCCGCTGGAAGTCTTCTAAAGAGGACTATGCCCACTCCAGTAGTTGAGGCATCTAACTAAAATAATTTTTCTGCTATATATTTTCGATTTTTTCTTAAAAGATCCATAAGGGGCTCCACCATTTAGAATACACAGATATAAAACGCTGGTTCCATCCGGTAGCATCTAAAAAACTCCAAACTTGACGATCCGTTTTGGGCGTGGATAATCTCTGCAGGCCATCCTCTAAAATATAACAATTTGCTTTTGTCGATATTTATAGACAAATTAGCTCGCTTCAAAAAATCTGCAAGTTCCTCTAAGAGCTCAATGTGTTCCTGGAATGTGACACTGGTTATTAATAAGTTGTTTACATAGACAACAATTTGTGAGTGCAGCTTGTGAGAGATCACTAAATGCCTCTACGAATGCAGTCTTATCCCTCGAACCCTCATCAAGTGGTATTTGCCAAAAAGCATCTTTCAAATCCAGACTTTAAATAACCCTGGTTTTATTAAGATGCCCTAGCAAACCGTCGATGAGAGGTAAAGGATAAGCATCCTTTTCTGTAACTTCGTTGAATTTCCGTGTATCAAGACACAGTCAAACTTTGCCATTTCGTTTCTTTACCATCGCAAGTGGTGAACACCACGAACTACCACTCTCCTCAATCACACTCAAGGATAACATTTGATCTAGTTCTAAGTATTGTTTTGCTTCTACAGCTGGTGAAACTGAAATTCCCAAGTCAATTGAATTTGTTGCTAAACCTTAATCGAGAACCGAAGAAGATGGTATTCAATGAGTGTTGTTCGGGTGCATTTCTCGCATATGGACTATTCATATGGACTGTATTGTCGTTTAATTTGAAATTAAGTTTTGTTGTCGGTTCGGTAGCGGAATGTACTTGATTATTGAATTAAAATTTAGGAAAAGTGTCTTGTCCGCATGTTGACATGTAACTAAAGAACTTTCGTACAAGTTGGCTTGGTCACATTGTATATGGAAATTCATAATTCTACCACCTCTAAGAAAAAAAGCAGCCATTTTGAATTTAATTTGATGTGCAAATAGTTTACTATTTAGTCAGCTATTAGTCACAAAACTTTTGGTCAGGGTTACATTATTTACCTGGATTATAATTTCAAGCTTGGTAATGTAAAATCGACTTGAAAAATAATTTTAGGTGTAAATTGCTTAGCCCATCATATACAAAGGCGCAATTTTGATTGAAACATACAACACATAAAATGTGAAATAACGCAATCAATTACGCGTATACGATATTCAATTACCGCCATTCCTAATTGAACTTGTAAATATTACCAATACAGCGAGCACAATACCTACCGATTATATGCAAATTTGTTTGGTATCAAATTTGTGAAGGCCAATTTCTTATACGTTCAGCAGCTTTCTTCATTATTTTCGAAAAATAATATATTAAAAAGATTTATCCGCAAACAAGTTTTATCAAAAAAATTTATCGTTAAATTTTAGATGAGTTCGTGTTTTATATATATGTTTTTACAGGGTGGGTCAACATAGGCAATATGATTTAAAACAAAACATAATTGAAATAAAAAGAAACGAACGTCTTTGCGCACTCTGTATAAAGTCGAGCACATCAGAATTATTCATATATAACGGCGGAATATTCAATAACCTATACCTTGAGAAGACTAACTCTTTATCAAATCTAATCGTTTATCATTTTGGATAAGGTTAGTGACCCTAAAAAAGATCCATTTGAACGATGTTCAAAGCACACCCAGTCGCAGCATAATTATTAAATGCTCGTTATTTATGCGCGTTAATGATTTTATTTGGTTCCTGTTTCATGGTCAATATGCTTTATTAAACTCTAGAGGGTTGTTAGTTTATAACTTTAATATGCAAAAATATCAATAATTTTATAAACGAAAACATGTTTAGATACATTAGGAAATAGCGCATCGCATTAGACCGGTTTCGATTAGATATGAAATTTGATAATAAATTCTTTGAATTTTAGTGACGTTGGTCGAGTTCATATCGAGTCATATCGAGTTTATGGCGAGTTTGCGGTTTTGATTTTTATCACGCACAGTTTGTTGGACAATGGTACGCATGAACGAGGCATTTTTTGAATTGAGAGTTGACAGATAACAACTGTTACCCGGAAAGTCTTCAGAAATCCTAGAAGGACTAACTGGAACAAATACGGGGAAGTGTTAGTACGACTCTTACCGACCGATGCTCCGAAGCTCCCAGCCACAGATAAAAAGCTGGATTTCCTGGTGGAGGACATCACAAGCGCCTGTAACTTGTCCTTGGACACTGCTTGCCCCAAGAGAATACCTAAGGGGAAGCAGACACCGGTATGGTGGTCCAGGGATTTGAAAATCCTTCGTATAGGGTGTAGGAAAGCATTCAACAAAAGGCTCAAGGGAAGCTCAAAATTGGGAAGGCGCAAAGGAGGCCTTGGAGACGATTCTGTGGTAAAATGGAAGGTGTTACGGAGACCTCGCGCCTCAGGAAAATCTTATCTATGAGCCCTACGATCCCTAGTTACTTAATTAAACCAGATGGGCTGTGAACAACGTCTAGTGGGAAATCATTGGCGCCCCTGTTGGAAACTCATTTCCCAGGAGGTGTGGATGTGTCGACGGAGCTGGTAGGAATAGGGAAAAATTATTGTCGGGGTGCCCAGAAGAAATCGTGTGCAAAAACCGGATCCTATGGGCACTAAACGGCTTTAGACCCTATAAATTGGCAGGCCCGGACGGTATCATTCCAGTGGAATTGCAAAAACACTCGTGGAGCATTCTCCTATGGCTGGAGGTGATCTTCAGGGGGTGTTTAAAGCTTAATTATATTCCTAGGAAATGGACGGAGATTAGGGTGGTTTTTTTCCCGAAAAAAGGGAAGAATTCACAGTCCTACCCAAAGGATGTAAGACCTACAACTCTATCATCCTTTCTGTTGAAAACATTAGAAAGACTGATTGACGTGTACATACGTGCGAAAATTAAACCCAGTAATTGGCGACTTCTCAGCATGCGTACTGGGAAGGGAGATCTGTGGACACGGCTCTGCATTTCCTGGTGCGAACAATTGAGAAATCAATCCACTCGAAAGAGTACTGTATGGTAGCCTTCCTCAATATAGAGGGCGCCTTTATCAATGTCAGGACGTAGGCAGTTCAGGAAGGACTGTCTTTCTTAGATGTGAAGTACCCCTTAAGGAGGTTGGTAAATCAGATAGAATGCAGGATTGTTAACGCGGAGATAGGGGAATCCTCCATTAGGAGGCGAGTAGTTAGAGGAACTCCGCAAATTGGTGTCCTATCACCTCTTCTCTGGAACATAGTAATCAATGGATTACTTTTGGAACTGGAGAAGGAGGGAATAGGGGTGATAGCGTATGCAGATGACGTAGTGATCGTGATCTCGGGTATGTACCTAAGCACGATTATTGATGTCATGCAACACGCGCTCTTAATCATTACAAAGTGGGCTAGCAAATGTGGGCTGGGTATAAATCTATCCAAAACAGAGCTGGTACTCTTCACCAAGAAATATAAAATTCAGGGAGTTGCCCCTCCTACCTTAAAAAGCACGGCATTGGCCTTTACTGATAAGGCAAGATTTCTGGGCTAAATTTTGGACAGTAGGGTAAATTGGAAGCCCAATATTTTAGAGAAAGTAAAGAAGTCTACCATGGCTCTGTACTCATGTAAACGAAACGACGGAACGCCGTCGGTAGAAAATGGGGCTAAAACTAGAGCTGGTGCATTGGCTCTTCACCGCTATGATCAGACCGATTCTGATGTATGGGGTGAGTGCGTGGTGACCAGCACTAGACAAGAAAACTTATAAAAATATGATAGAGAAGGTACAAAGAACGGCCTGCTTGCTTATAAGCGCAATCAAGTCGCTGGAATCAGTTTCTCTGACGTCCGTAGTGGCATTGAAATGCCGCTCATCTCTTAACGAGATGAGTGAGCATCCCAATATCCAGATAGTCTGGGTCCCCGGTCACTCGGATGTTCTGGGGAACTCCAGGCCTGCCGAACTGGCAAGGAAAGGTACAACTCTCCAATTGAAACTGGAAAGAGCAAATCTGGGGAGGCCTATAGCAGGGTTTTTTATGGCGCTTAAAAATGAGGCAATAGCCACGGCACAGAAAAGGTGGAATAACACCATAGCATGCAATGTAGTGCGGCAAGTCTGGCCGAAACTGGACTTGAAGCGCTCCAAAACACTACTATCCCTACGTAGACGGTGGGGGTTCTCACAGGACACTGCCTCATTGGGGAGCATGTGAGGAGGCTTGTGTCAATGGCAAATGACTTTAGTAGAATCTGTATGGATGAGGAAGATAAAGATACTGTGAACCACTTCCTCTGCTCATCCCCGGCGCTAGCTTACAGTAGGTGCAAACATCTGGGCAAGTATTGTTTCGACGGCCTTATGGACCTCGAGAACTGCAATGTGCGAGATATATTACGCTACATAAGTAGCTCTGAATAGTTTCAATGAATGTGAAAGAGGAGTAGGATCATTTGGTATCACAATGGATCGTCACCGGTCTAAGTGTGCGTTAGCAGCCACTCTAACCTAACTTTGAGAAAGAACTAAAAATAAACAAAAAAATTGCAAGTAGGTAGGAGTAAAGCAAAATTGTCCGAAGCGATACAAATACAGATCACAAGCCGTTAATAAAACGGACATGCAGCGTGTGTCTGGTGCAAATAACGTGGTTGCCGATTCACTCTCGCGATTAGATCAGATCAATATTACCGAGTCCGTAGATTACTCTTTGATTGCAGACTTGCAGAGCACTGATCAAGAACTGTCCGGGGTGATTGATAGTAACAATTCCGCATTAGAACTTCACAAATTCCCAACCCAGTTTAGTTCAGATAAAACCTTGTATTGCGATACATCGACAAATAAACCAAAACCATTCATTCCTGTCAGCCTGCCGAAAACAAGTTTTTGACACGTTCCATAGCTTGTCACACCCGGGAGTTAGAGCTTCAGTGAGATCGCTCACATGTGGTGTAGCCGTCGATTAGGAATTTCGTAAGAATTTTCGCACAGTCATGTGTTTCACGTCAGAAAGCTAAGGTCACGCGACATACTAAATTCGAAGTAGGTTCTTTCGAAAGTACCTCGAAACGTTTTAGTGAAGTCCACATTGACATTATATAGGGTCATTAACAATTTCTGATGGGAACCGATATTGCGTTACGATGATCGACAAGTATACGCGTTGGGCAGAGGCCCGTCGCAGACAACAGCACCCACTGGTTCGGATGCGACCATGGAGAGTTCGCAGATTTTGGCCAAAGCTGATTTAGTTTGTGCCAACCCGCGTTTCGTTCCTTAATTTCGTGCCTGCACTGCGTTTTCCACTGGGAGGGGAGTGTGTGTAGTTTGTTCATTTGCGGTATTTGCCAGATGTTCGTTGGTCGAGTTCATATCGAGTCATATCGAGTTTATAACGAGTTTGCGGTTTTTTTTACCACACGCGGTTTGTTGGAAGCATTTTGTGGATTAAGAGTTGACAGAGAACAAAAAGTAAACAAAAAAAAATTGCAAGTAGGCAGTGACAAAAAAATAACTATAAAAAAGTAGATAAAGCGGTAGCACGCCATTTTTAAACATTATATAGGGTTACCCAATATAAGAAGTTTAATTTTGAATAGCCTGCTATTTGGGCAGTTGCCAATTTTGAAGCTGTCATCTTTTGACATTTGACCAGTAAACTACGCCATTACTGAAAATGGTAAAATACACGCTTCAACAACGCAATGAAATTGTTAAAATTCACTACAAAAATGGTTTTTGGTCGTCAAAATTTTTTGGTCGTCGTGAAGCATTTTGTCGGTCTGCAATAGTGAAACTGGTGGAAAAATTTGAGCTGTTGGGACAAGTTAGTGATGTGAAGAATCGAAACCGTGTGCGTTACTCAAGAACAACTGAGAATATTGCTGCTGTAGCTCGTAGTGTTGAAGAAACCCCAGGTTTGTGAATTCCTTGTTAATTTTTGGAATTAGACATTCCACAAACGACATTATACCGTATTTTGCATAAAGACTTAGGCCTTAGGACTTAAGACTTTTAAAGTTCAGTTAACACAAGAACTCGAGTCTAAAAAAAAAGTTTCCGTGTTATTCCTCAAAAAGGTGATCACAATTGGCCACCGAGATCTTGTGATTTAAAACCTTTATGTGAAAGATAAGGTCTATGCCAATGCTCCACAATCGATTCAAGACCTTAAACATGAAATTCGTGAAGTTATCGAGGACATACAGCCGCAAATGTGCGAATTGGTCATGGAAAATTTCATGAAAAGGATATGGTGCTGCAAGCGTAGCCATGGAGGCCGTTTGGTTGATATTTAGTTTCAAAATGAAACCGCATATTGGAAAACCCTTTATATATATTATATATAGAAAAGAATATGTAATTGACAGCAAACAATTTATAGTGTAATTATACAATATATTGTGTCGAGTAACGCGAGAAAAGCGTGCCCGCCGTGTGTGGATCGCTCTAACCGAACATTCCTTATTTTCCGGGAGTGAAATTACCATTGTCGGCTTTGGGGATCGTACAAATAACATTAAAGCCGAACCCCACAAACATATCGTTACATATTATCAACGCATATCTTCACCAGTCGTGACGGAAGTGATTAGATTTGCTATGATCTTTTAACAAATTTATATATATATATATATATATATATATATATATATATATATATATATATATATATATATATATATATCATTTTTATTTTCAAGAACATGATCATTATTCATTTATGGCTATGAATAACCTTGAGCTTTCGAGTTATTGCGTTCGAAATAAATTTTTTTGGAATTTTTTTTTGCAAATCATTCAATACGGCAGGCACACAAGTTTAAGTAGACGATCAATGGGTGTGTTTATTTATCAATAACTTATCCTCTTATACGGATTTCACTGTTGTATTGACTTCTGATGTAACATTGCATTGAGCTGCCCATTATAAGAGATTTAATGCAATCATCTTTAAATTCTCGTATGTTTTAAGACGAAATAGTTTCGAAAATATTCATCCGAAGTATTGGCCGAATAAATAAAGTCGGAATCACTTAATGAATGATAGAATCGCCTTCGAAGTTTCAGTTCTGTCTCTTCTTGTTCACGTGAAGTGTCGTTATTCTCAATAAAATTTATTTACGTGGAATTTTAGGGTCCTTGATGCAAAGCATTCGGATTTTCTACGTTATCTTGTATTTGCGACAACACTGCACCAAGGACATGTAGTCTGATGTGTCAATATTTGGACCATGTGGATTTTTATCTCTTGTGGCGATTCAAATGATTTGATATAGTCGGGGTCTCTTATACATTGACATCCTTAACTTTTCACAAAAATTTGGTCATCGGTTTTGTAATTTTAGAATAATCCTTGAAAAAGGGTCTATGGTAAGCTGCAAGTCCCAGGAACTGTTTGACTTACTTCCAATTATGGTATCGTCTAGATATTGATGGGAATTGGTTCGGTGAGTAGAGGAGGCAGAAGAGACGTCACACCATTCATGAACAACGTCAAGCAACCTTATGCGAGGTTAGTACATATTTGGTTAACCGCATGTAAGAAGAAAAGTACAAAACATGAAGAAGAATGAGAACCTCCTCCCCGGTATGCCAGTATACCTGGAAACTGGCTCTAGGATTCAATGGACCAAAATGAAACCAAAATGATTACTGAAACGATTTATAAACCGGGACACCAACACAAATATCGACTCTTGGTACGATAGTACACGGACACGAATCGGAGACTGGAACATCTGAACTCTTACAGAAACATCAAGAAAGCATGCAAGAAAGATTCGATTTTCTTGTATTAATCCTTGGATGTCTTTTTTCCTTTATCTCCAATTTAGGAGCATAGGGCGTCCACTATTCTGAACCATCTTACTCTATTTGGGGCTATTGCTTTTATTTCCGCCCATGATTTCCCCAGGTGTTTTGCCTGTGCTAGCATCGTTCTCTTCCATGTCATTGCTGGCCTTCCAACCTTTCTTTTTCCTTGTGGATTCCAGTCTAATGACATCCTCGTTATACCACTTGATGCGTTCCTCAGGGTGTGGCCAATCCATCTCTAATTTCGTCGCTTTATTTCGGTCTCAATGTCTGACTGACATGTTGTTATGTGCAGATTGATGTTACTAATCGTGTTAGGCCAGAAGCACTTAAGTATTCGTCGAAGGCATTTGTTTACGAATCCCTGTAGCTTCTGTATGATTTTTCTTGTATGCTTCCATGTCTCACACCCATACAGTAGTACCGATTTCACACATGAGTTGAAAATTCGTAGCTTGGTCTTGCGCGACAGGACAGAAGTATTCCAGACTTTGTGTAACATGTTGAATGTATATCTGGCATTATTTATACGTTTGTGTATGTCTTCTTCTGTTCCACCTGTTTTCGTTACTGTGCAACCAAGGTATGCGAATTCATTTACATCTTCAATTTGTATATTGTTGATGTGTATCGGTGTGGTTATATTTGTGTTGAGTCTCATCGCCTTGGTTTTCTTGATATTAATTTTGAGACCAACTTCATTAGCTAGATCTGATAGCTGTTGCACTTTCTGCTGTATGTCGGAGTGTTTGTGTGTGAGCAAGCATATGTCGTCTGCATAGTCCAAATCATTGAGTTTACCAGTTAACCCCCATTGAATGCCATTAGGGGACTTGTTATCTAGTTTCCGCATTACACTGTCTAATACGAGTAAGAACAGCATTGGTGAGAGTACGCAACCTTGCCTTACTCCTCGAGTGTTGTAGTATGTTTCACTTGTCTTTGTATTGAATTCGGTTCCCAGCATCCCGATACATTTCTTGTATGAGTTCAATTAATTTCTTCGGGATGCCTATTTCACAAAGTGTCTGCCATATTGCGTTCCTGTTTATCGTATCGATTGCGCGTTCGAAATCGACGAAGAGCATATACAATGGTGAATTACATGATGATACGGATTGTGTTGATGTGATCAGTGCAACTTCTTCCTGGTCTAAGTCCAGCTTGTTCATTTCTTAATTTTGCATTGATCGTAGGTGAGATTCTGTCAAGGATGATCATTGCGAGTTCCTTTATTGTTGTGTTGAAGAGGGATATACCTCGCCAGTTCCTACATTCTCTTAGGTCACCTTTCTTGGGTATCGTAATTATCAAGCCTTCTTTCCATTTCAGTGGAATTCTCCGAGAATTCCAGATTTCTTGGATTATTGACATTAATATGCTTGCAGTTGTAGATGAATCTCCTTTGAATATTTCGGCGGTTATACTGTCTGTTCAAGCGGCCTTATTGTTCTTCAGTCTATTAATAACAAGTTTAGCCTTGGTACTTTCGCGAAGTCTGTCGGCTTGAGTGGTCTATTCAAACGACACCGAATTGATTGCTTCGAAAGTTTATGTAACGGCTT
This sequence comes from Tipula confusa, assembly GCA_963556175.1. NCBI lineage: Eukaryota > Metazoa > Arthropoda > Insecta > Diptera > Tipulidae > Tipula > Tipula confusa. The sequence continues at coordinate 162,149,015 of OY744476.1, forward strand.
GTAAAAATCTAATAATTTTAATAATTTCTCATATAACTATTATAAAAACTAAATTATTAATTAATAAAACAATATAAATAAATAAAATAAATGCGCATTACGATATATAACCGACAAATTCGTGAATATAACCGCAAAATTTTTGACACACTGCTAATTTTTAATTAAATCAAACGGACACATATTCAACAAGCTCGAGCATAGAAAATGTTACTATGTTATCCACAAATCACCGAATGTTACCGGAATGATACACTGCTATTTTTTTTATTTTAGAAAACGTATTTATAACTCAATTGTTTTTAAACTGGGAAAAACCACGTACTACTTACTACTATCTAACCCTATAAATTTTCGGATGTTACCGCAAAATAGATGACATCCTGCTAATTATTTTTAATCACGTATTTTTTTGAACTCGGGGTAATCATACACTTTGTTTATGTTACCGATAAATTTTCGATTGTTACCGAAAAATCATCGCGGGGACACAAAATGTATTTTACTACATATGCAACCCACAATTTACTGAATATTACCGAAAAATTATTGACACACTGATAATTTTTTTTATAAATTTACATTAAAAAAAAAGTTAATTATTTATATTATATACGAGTACTAACCGTATATGTATTGTAGCTTTTCTAAATTAATTAAATTAAAATAGATACACAAAATATTAATAATATTATTCCCGAATATGAAGCGACTTGCGTAACATAAGTAAGTCAAGAAAAAACTGGCAAATAAATCAAAAAAAAAGGGAGATTTTTTTTAAAACAAAAGAATGATTTGTACATTTAGTTGGTTTTAGAAGAGAAAACAAAAAAACATAGTGAGAGTACAAATATTGTTTTTTTTTTTAGAAAAATGCATGAAATAATAAAAACAAAAATGAAAAAAAAGTTTATTGAGTCTATTTGTTTAAAATATTTTACCGGACCTCGGTAACATTGTTCCCGATATGCTGTTTACAGTCACAAATTGTTTGTCGGGTAATGACAAAATTGGTGCGGTTTCCCGGCGGTCAATGTTTAACTATTATTACCGTTTTATGCCCAATATGTTACGCATTTGCCGAAAATCTAATTTATATACACTTTAATTCACACAAAACTTTAAAATTAATATAAATTGGGTTTTAAAACTTTGATAAAACATTACAAATCAATTAGATTAACGGTTTTATGACCAATACGCCACATATTTGCCGAAAATCTAATTTATATACACTTTAATTCACACAAAACTTTAAAATTAATACAAATTAGATTGAAAAAAATTTATTTAACATTACAAATCAATTGAATTAATCGTTTTATGACCAATACTTTACGTATTTACCAAAAATCTAATTTATATACACTTTAATTCACACAAAATATTAAAATTAATACAAATTAGATTGAAAAAAATAGATTAAATATTACAAATCAATTAAATTAACCGTTTTGTGACCAATACATCACGTAATTGCCGAAAATCTAATTTATATACACTTTAATTCACACAAAACTTTAAAATTAATACAAATTAGATTGAAAAAAATTTATTAAACATTACAAATCAATTGAATTAATCGTTTTATGACCAATACTTTACGTATTTACCAAAAATCTAATTTATATACACTTTAATTCACACAAAATATTAAAATTAATACAAATTAGATTGAAAAAAATAGATTAAATATTACAAATCAATTAAATTAACCGTTTTGTGACCAATACATCACGTAATTGCCGAAAATCTAATTTATATACACTTTAATTCACACAAAACTTTAAAATTAATACAAATTAGATTGAAAAAAATTTATTAAACATTACAAATCAATTGAATTAATCGTTTTATGACCAATACTTTACGTATTTACCAAAAATCTAATTTATATACACTTTAATTCACACAAAATATTAAAATTAATACAAATTAGATTGAAAAAAATAGATTAAATATTACAAATCAATTAAATTAACCGTTTTGTGACCAATACATCACGTAATTGCCGAAAATCTAATTTATATACACTTTAATTCACACAAAACTTTAAAATTAATACAAATTAGATTGAAAAAAATTTATTAAACATTACAAATCAATTGAATTGACCGTTTTATGACCAATACGTTACGTAATTACCAAACATTTAATTTATATACCATTAATGGGGATTGGTTCGATTGTCTCGAAATTGTTTACTATTAGGCCTAATCTAGATAATTTTGAAGGAGGTTCTGGATAATCTGTTGTTATATTAACAGTTGTGCAATTTTTGTCTGCGTAAATTGAACCTAAGAAAATTAATTTTCCCTTGTGTTGAAAGGTTTTGTGAGATATGTTTTGGAATAATGTTAGGTCTAATTTTTATTATTTGCATAATGCCCAAAGTTGCGACTTGTAAAAGGATAACTCTTGTTTATCTCCAAGAACTTCCGTTACGATCTGTTTAATTTTCTCCGAAAGTTTTAGGGCTTCCAGCTAAACAAAAAATGTCCTTTGCTTTGCCTTCAATTTTGTTTTGCACCGCTTACCAATTAATTCCCATTTATAGATCCTGTACCATTGGTTCAAAGAAACTTAAGGAATCCAACAGTTTTTTAATCAATATTTTGATTTGCTATTTAATCAAGAGCATTACATGCCAAAGTTACATGGCATTAAAGGGCCTTTACTGAGTTTTTTTTGCAAGATCTTTCAGACCATATTTTTTCAATTCGTGATCGTTGTACGTGGTCAGCCCCTCGAACGATTTTACACACGGCGTTGTGGTCAGCGGCGAGAATCGAACTCATGGCCACGATTTGTTTAAGCCAACACTTTAACCATCACTATATGACCGGTGACATTGGTTATATGTGAAATGGCTCGCTTACCGGGTGGCATTCAATATCCTTTTCACATGATACGTGGCAATCTTCTATAAAATGGGCAGCATTGTCTCTGTATATGTTTATGTAACGTTCCTTTGTATATAAGTCCTGAACCACTTCCAAATGAATGACTTTTGTGGTAAAACAAATGAATAGTGTAATACACATTTTACTGGTGACGTTGGTTCGAAATGGTTGACGCAGAATAAAAGCACCGCAATAAACAACACCTACGACCACAAGACAACTGGCCCATTATCTGACTTATTGATGATGGTGTCAATGCTTGTGGTATGCAAATTTTGAAAATGTCCCCTTCGAACCAACAAGTGCGGGTGAAAACGTGATTTGTTGGCATGGGCGTGTCTTTGGCAATCTGTTAAAACCAAAGTTAATTGGATGTAGTGGCATTTTTCAGATTATCATTCCAAATATTGTTTGCTTAAGTTAAACAAATACTGCCATCGACATTTGTGTTAATCACGGTATTTATCTGTATGGCACTAAATCCGTTTTGAGTACCAGAAGAAGCGTTCGGAATACAATTATGATTTGTGAAAGAACTGCTTTCAGTTTTTTTTTTAATTTGTTTTTTGGAGCCCACTAGTATGGAATTTACATAGACAGGCAACGATTCGATTTGAGTAGTATTGGAAATTAGAGACAAGTCAAGATTATTCTGATTACAATTTGAAATGTGTAACAGTAGCGATTGATGCCTCTTCTTACACGTGTAACAAGAAAGTGTTGACTTACATTTGGAAATTTGATGTGCATGATAGTGACTTAAAAGCTCATTTGATATCAGCTTTACAATAATGACATATTATTGAATTTTTATAGCCTCGATAACCATCGTATAATACTTTGTCTTTAGAGACTTTTTGACAATGGATTCTATATTTGATGCCTTGCCTTAGAGGATATCGGCTCTAAAACACGCGCTTGTTGTAGAAGAATTTCCATGACCTATTGTATGGCTAGATCCTTATCAACACGTTTTTTAATCTCAATTTGGTGACGTTGAAAAGAGCGTCTAACACGGAAGGAACCAATGTCCAGCATTCAATATCAAATAAAAAAAAATGTGGTATAAAATGTCACGGTTAACCTTGATACGGGTGCAGAATGCAATGTGATGTCATTCCAAGAAGCAAAACGAATGAAATGAGAATTAAAGCATTCAAAAAACCTGTTCTTGGTGAAGTCAAAACAAATTAGGTAAATCATCTAAAGCCGACATGTGTAAAAAATTATAGGGTTAGTTATTTGTGTGCAACAAATTAAAAAAAATTGGACGTTGCAATACATACGAATATGAATGACATCGACTTTATTTATAATCCAAAATTGACATGCGTGTTAAAGAAGAATTGGATAAAATGTCCATTGGTCATATATTAAAAAAGGCAAAAATAATCAAAATATTTGTATATGTATATGGATCCAACGAAGCTCAATAAGAATATCAAAATATGTCATTACCCCTTAAAAACAGTGAACGAGATAGCAACTAAGGTAAATGACTTGAAATATTTTACCAAACTTGATTTGAACAAAAGTTATTGGCAAATGTATGTTACTGCAAAAAACTGCTAATAGAAACAGGTATGATGACCTGTCATTGGAACAATTTAAAAAAAAATATTGTATTTGAAAAAGGCACACAAATACCAATTGCTGACGCTTTAAGTTGCGAGTGTGATTCATCAACTGATACAAACGATCAATCAAAAGAAGAAGAATCGGATTTCAAATCAGAAATACCATTCTGATCAATTGATCAGTCCGTTGCGACTGAACTACTGGTAAAACGAATATTTTGTTAATTGCTCTGTTATAGAGAGCATTTTCCGGGGTTCTCTTAACCATTATCTTCAATGATTATCTTCAATGATCAACTGCGTTATTGGAGATTGGACATAGAGATCTTGAATTTAAAATGGCTTCTATCTGATTTATGCTGTGTGCCTTAATCGAATTTTCAAACGAAATTTTCAAGTTTTTTAAGCTTCCGCTATTGCCTCATAGGTGGTAGCTGAAAATTACATTTTCGATGTAACTTTTCGGTGACTTTTTACTTAAAATATAAAATAATTATAAAACTTTTTTATTTAGTTCAGTTTCAAGTTTAGGCACAGTAAGTGACTTTCGTGCCAAATGAATGTTCCGCCTAAACGTTGATTATGGCACTGTAAAAATGTGGACTAGGAGGAATGAAGAAGTTCTTTCAAGAGTTCGAATGGTACTCTTGTTTTGCCTTTGGTGATATTGACAATGCAGCCATTCTGGTTTCGACTGTCATTCTCATGGGAATGGAACAGTTCATTCCTTCCACTCTCTCTAAACCAAATAAAAAAAATCAGGCAATCCTCTCATCGCAAATAAGTAAGAACCCGTCAAATGAAAATTTAGCTATATTTAAGGCGGCTAGAAATCTGGCAACGCAAACAGTGTCCCAAGCTAAAAAAAATATCAAAAAAAAGTTCGAGAAGAGTTGCGGCAGGGCTTAAAGCAGGGCAATAGCAATCGGACCTTTTGGTCCTTTGCCCGCAAAGTAGAGGAAAACTTTTTGAACAGTAGGAAATCATGAATACCACCTCTGAAAGATGGGGTCTATATTTTCTCTACAGCTCAAGAAAAATCTAATCTCTTCGTCTGAAAATTTGCAGCAAACTCTAATTTACCTGATTCTAATTTAATACCCCCGATTATCTCTCTAGCCAGTTCATTGATGCGCCGCATTAGATTTAGATCTAGAGTTGTCGCTAAAACCATTGCAAACATTAACACCAACAAGTCAGCCGGTCCGGATTGTATTCCCCCAATATCAAATATTGCTGTTTCACCGATCTATGTCTTCTGGCATTTTCCCCTCCATCTGGAAAACTGCTAACATACATCCTGTGCCAAAAAAGTGCAGTAGATCGGACCCTTCAAATTATCGCCCAATCGCTATCGTCTAGGTGCTTTCTAAAGTACTTGAGACCATAACCAACTTCCAGCTGATGAAATATTTGGAAGCTAATCATCTAATTTCTGATCGTCAGTATGGTTTTCGCGGAGGGCGTTCTGGTGAATCTCAAGTCATTGCACTCGATATCTCAAAAGCATTTGACTGCGAGTGGCACAAGGGTTTGCTATGCAAATTGAGGGCAGTTGGCCTTCACGGTTCATTAATTTTATGGATTGAGAATTTTCTTCTTTGTCGCAAAATCCAAGTGGTGGTGGATGGTGTGACTTCCGATCAACATCTTATAAACGCTGGTGTGTCTCAGGGATCCGTCCTTTCTCCAACCCTTTTTCTAATTTTCATCAATGATCTTCTATCAGCAACTCTCAATCCAATATACTCCTATGCTGATGATAGCTCACTTTCCACCTCTTACAGTTTACCTTCTTCTTCATCGCGAAACGATGTTCTCGCAGAAAGAATGGCTGTGAATGACCGCCTTACGCGATATCTCAATTCCATTCTTAAATGGGGTGAAGCCAACAGAGTTGAATTTAATCCCAACAAATTTCAAACCTGCGTTTTTTCTGGCCGAACTGATGGTTATTCACAGTTTTTCTGACTGGTGACCCCAGCGTGGCTACGTCTGACACATTTGAGATTCTCGGTTTAACTATATCAAAGAGTGGTGCAGCCAAATGTCTTGGATTTCTACGACGATGTAAGTTTTACTTTAATCCATCCAAAATGCTTACAATATATAAGACCTACATAAGACCCAGGTTGGAGTATAATTCTCATATTTGGACTGGAGCACCGAAAACTCATTTAACTGCACTCGATCTGGTTCAAAACCGAGCATCACGAATGATTGAAGACGTAAAATTATTATCTGATCTTGATTCTCTTTCCCATGGTCATTGTTCATCGGAACTTTATGAATTTATGCCTGGTTTGTCAAAGCCCGCGCGTATTTTAAGACGCCTGGTACACCGATACAATCTGGAAATTAAATTCGCGAAGACCAATAAATTTAAAAATTCATTTTTTGTTAGGAGTACGCGAATGTGGAATAAACTGAACGACGAGACGTTTCACTTGGATTACAATTTACAGAGATTCAAACTTAATATCAAAAGTAAACAACTAGAAGACTGAAAACCTTTGTTCCTTTTATTCCTCTCTTACCTTTTCATATAAAGGACATACATATCTATATCCTACGTGCTCTGAACATTTATATATATATAAAAAAAACTGATTATTTGCTTTAACAAAATTCGTGCCACTGTCATTAAATATGTCAGTGCATAATCAAAGCCTAGATATGAACCTTTTAAGGGGTGCTATAAATGTTTCTGTAGTGAGGCATGTCACTACTTCTACATGTATTACTTTGGTTGTTATAGCAACAAAAAAAATTGCTATGTTTGCCTTATAAGTTTTGCACCCTTTTCCTTTGGTTGTTTTTATTTGCACAGGATGGGCATAAGCCACTGCGGATGTGTAAATGGTTACACATGATTGATTTTGAATCCGTGATTTTGAGTTCGATTCCTCCTTGCATCATTTTCAAATTGATAACTGGCAGGAAGTTAGCTGGATGTTTCTCTTCATAGCTTAAGAATGGTTTTTGCAGTCGTAGTACTCCCTCTCCTTCCAGAAATAGATTCAATGCTTGCATTTTCTATCTATAGCATTATTTTGCTTTAGCTGACTTATTTCCAATTTGAAACAATTTCGTTGTATGTGTTTCACGATCATCTCCTCAGCTTCCTTAAGCTGTTTCCTCAAAGCAGTTTTGTGTGTCAGATCAGTTGTCATACTTGGTTTTAAGCCAATAAGGTCCTGACCACCAGAGATGTCTAATTTCTGCTAGCAATGTAAATTTTGTATTTTTTGAGATCTCCTTTAAGTTAAATCAGTCCAATGCTAAAGCTGATGCATGCTGTATTTCCAATGCTTGTTTTACTTATATAAGGCTGGTGTTAACCTCACAATCATTGTTTGTTACTTTTAGATACACCCGGGCATCGTATGCTTGTTCTGAAGCATCACTAAAGCCGTTAACCTCAATTTGTGATTCGGAAGTAGTATGTTCCCATCAAACTCAAATACATCCACGTGAGTCTTCGAGAAAAGTCAAGGAGCTTTTATGCTTTGGTCGCTTTCAATTTTAATCGGAGTAGTAATCGGAGGAGCAAGTCTATTGATGCCGTCATATGAAAGTTGGAATCAGCCAACTTGTCTAGATTATCCTAAACTCTAGGTTATTGTTGTACGTGGTTGGTCGTACCATTTGTTCTAATTTGTAATGCAGCACTAATACTACTGTTGTTGTTTGCTGAACCGGAACTCATATCTAATTAAACCCCACTCGTGGTAATTTAATTAGAGAAAATCACTAATCTATAGCAGAAGTTTAGGCTTACACTTACACAGTGTCAATAAATGTCACTAGTTTCGATAGCTTAGTTCTAGTAGTAGTTTGGACGTCAAATTATTAATTAGCCAATAAATGCGTAATGCCGAAATCACGTCGATCATCTTGAAATGCATGCTCGTATAAAATTTATTTTAAATTAATCTTTCAGGTATTGTTGACACACTTATCGAAGGGCTGATGACACGGACAAATACGACAAAAATTTGGGTCGGCCCGAAAATGATAATATTTCCAAATACGCCGGAAGATATTAAAACTGTACTAACATCGCCACATTGCTACGATAAAGCAGGCACGTACAAAGTTGGTATTGGTGGCAATGGACTATTAGTGGCCGATAGTAAGTTTTAATAGTTTTCACACAAATTTTACATTTTTAACGATAAAATTATATTTTTTAGCAATTCGTTGGAAAATGCATCGACGCTTATTAAATTCCACATTCTCGCTACCAATTTTGGAACATTTCTTACTCGATTTCAATCGTTTCGGCGAAAGTCTCAACAAACAATTCGAAAAGCATGCCAACACAAATAAACCGGTTGATATTCGACACACGGTCGGTGTCTATGTAACCGATTTAACGTTACGCACTATATTCGGAAGTCGTGACCATGTGATTGATTTACCCGAAAAATGTTATACGCTGGTCGAACAAATTTTATATATCGTTGGCCAAAAACTAATTAAATTTTATTCGCATTTCGTGATCATTCTAATCAAAGTAATTTTAAAAATTAAACCCGACGAGGTGCTACTTGTCAGTCGGCTGAAGTATTCGGTTAAAACGATTGTGACGAATACGACGCAAAAGTATGTCGATGAAAATGGAGATCGGATGGAAAGTGAAGAGGAAATCAAACGGAATACGAACGATATATATTTAGAACGTTTGGTTCGTTTAGTTAGTCAGGGGCATATGACTAGAAATGAATTGCGTGATAATATCATAACGGTGTTCATTGCTGGTTCGGATACAACGGCCACCGCAATTTCAAATATTTTAGTGGTATTGGCCATGCATAAAGATGTGCAGGACAAAGTGTACGAGGAGATATGTAGCGTAATTGGAAACGATTTTGATGGCGTGATTGATACGGCGATAATTGCTAAAATGGCATATTTGGACTGTGTCGTAAAAGAAGCGATGCGTGTAATGCCAGTGGTCACGATAATCGCAAGACGTGCAAACAAAGATATTCAGCTGGGTAAGTTATTAATTTATGATGCTGAACAAATTATATACTAAATCCATTATTCAATTTCTAGAAAAAGGCGTAATCCCTGCTGGCACCGATATCATTGTGCCATTAGCTAGTTTGCACAAAAACAAAAATGTTTGGGGCGAAAATGCTGATAAATTCTATCCGGAACACTTCTTACCTGAAAATGTCGAAAAACGACATCGTCACAGTTACATTCCGTTTAGTTATGGCCAACGTAATTGTATCGGATATCGATATGCTTCGCTTTTAATACGGATCGCACTAATTCAAATTTTACGATCGTATAAATTCTCGACCAAATTAAAATTTGAAGACTTAAAATTTGGATTTGGTTTAACGACGATACTGTTGAATGGACATGATGTGACGATTGAGTCAAGGAACTAAATTGAGAGCCAAACATTTATTCATTAATATTTATTCGTTTTACTCCTAATTTTGATTTAATTATAAAATTATAAAATAAAATATACAAAATAGAAAATTGAATGAGTTTTTTAATGGCTCCCATCGCTATCTTTTGTCGATGTAGGGTACTAATCGTTTCGAATATTCACAATTATTGAGCTAGCTTGTCCACAATATTGTGTACACAAAATTAAGACCAACAGCGCCACTTTACAAAAATATTAAAGTAACTCAAGCTAAATGGCGCTGTTGTTTTAAAAGGGATTAATGATAGAACTAATGATTTTACAGTCATGTTTTAAACCATTTATCTAATCTAATTTTGTTTTATTTAATTTCAGTAAAGATAGCACTGACCGTCAAAAAGTAAGTACTCCATTTATTATAAGTGCTGCCATCTTTGATTCACCACTATAACTTATTTATGAAATGCAGCCAATTATAAATCGCGATCACGGGTAACACAGTTTTGCATCAATGTATACTTTTTTAATTAGCATGCACAATTTAAAAATTATTTAACCAGACACAAATCAAAATAATAACACATTTAATTTACAATTTTATTTTTATTTACATCGCTTTTCAATACTAACTAAATGACCGTCAAACAGATATGTGGTTAGTGCAAAACCAAAATTGAGATCATCAAATTTCAATTTCGTGGTAAATTTATAGTTTCGCACTAAGTGTACAACGGCCGTATAAGTCGTAAGTTGGGCAAATCGTTTTCCAATACAATTTCGTGGTCCATAACTAAATGGTATATAACTACTACGATGCCGCTTTTCAACATTTTCCTCGAGAAAATGATCGGGATTAAATCGTGTCGCATTTGGTCCCCATGATTTTTCATGTGTATGTAAATTTATTAGTGAAATAAAAATATCGGTACCGGCCGGAATCGTACCATTTGTTAGTTGTATATCACGATCGGCAACCCGTCCAATAAACGGTGTGAGTGGAAATAATCGTAATGTTTCTTTGACACATCGATCGAGATAATGTAATTCCGTTAAATTTTCTAAATTTAGTTCACGATCGGAATTGGCATAGCCCAGCACCCGACAAATTTCATCATACACATTATCCTGATGGGTCTGATGTATGGCCAGCATTAACATAACGTTAGCAATATTTGTCGCCGACGTATCAGACCCGGCTAAAAACAATGTTAACGTATTATGCCGATATTCGTGATATGTTAAAATCCCTTCGTGTCGAAGTCGAGTTATTTTTTCGATAAAACTTTCCGAATTAAAATTACGTTGGTCACATTCTGCATTTGTGCTTCGACGATCATTACTCAAGTATTCTTGTTCACGTTTCGCCCGAATTGGTTCAATTAAATTACGTAAACTTCGTATAAGCTTACTTTCATTGGACGTTACATTAAACATTTTCTCGATCGCAAACATAACAAGGGTCGACGACATTTTTAGTGTACGCTGGCCCCATTCATACATTAAATTTCGTACAATCAGGAAACATCGTTCGGATAAATCGATTTTATGATCGTTACTTCCGTACATTGTTCGTATTATTAAATCGGTTACGTGCGTACCCACCACGTGTGCCACATCAAATACATCGTTCGTTTTTGTATAATGATCTAGGCTGGAAACTAATGCTTTTGCATATTTATTGTATTTCATCTCGTGCGAATGCATAAGTTTTAAATTAAATGTTGAGTTTAGGTGTCGTCGCTGATTTTTCCAATGTTGACCTGAAACACAAATTTGATCAATGTTTTGAAACTTATAATGTCATATATATAAGACTAAAACATTACCAGTGGCTATTAAAATTCCTTTGCCTCCGATCGCCAAATGATATATGGATGCTTTATTCAAACAGTGGGGCGACGTCAAAACCGTACGAACATCTTCTGGATCGTTTACAATGATAATTAGTTTATATCCCAGCCACATTTTCATTGTGACACCGGCTGCATTCGATAATTCCATAAGCAGTTTAATCCGATCTGTAAAATAAGTAATCATAGATACGAGGCTGTAATATATAAACAAACACAAATTGTGTATCATCCCTGTAGTAGCACAATGTAGCTTGTAACATGCGGAAATATTATTTCCAAATAATTAGCATGCATATAGTAAAAAAAAAGTGTTCTAAATAATTTTAAATTTAAACAAGTAAACATCAAATTATCTGTTACAATGATCATTGATCACTTTATTATGTAATGACAAACAAACAAATGACATGTGCGCGTACAATACACAACATAATATTATACTATATAGAAACACCATTTTATACCATTCATAGTTTTTCCAAAACCCAAATGTAAATCACCGACAATCGGTAAGGTTCGATTTGTGCCCGGAAAATTTTGAATTTTTTTATAAAATTCATGTCGATGCGTTAGTTTTAATTTAGTCCAGATAATAAATAAAATCACACAAATCAAAACAATTATCATTTTGTAATTAAATTATTAAAAAAAAAAAAAAAAACTTTAATAGTTCACTATAATTATCTTAAGATTAATCACTTGATGAGGTCGAGTATATAAAATTTACTATCACACCACAGTAGTAATGCTAAATATCAACTAACCGAAAATTGAAAGATAACAAAAAAAATAAAAAATAATTATTTGCAAAATGCTATACAATTACGAACGAACGATCTTATGTGTATCCTGGAAGGTTATACCATCTTTTAAAATACTCTCGTAAGATAAAAAAAAAAAAAAATTAAGAAAAAACTAGCTAAGGCTTATAGAATAATTTAAATTCATATTACATATCTTCGATATTGACACAATTTATTATCATCTGCATTAAGTAACCATTATCTCTCGAATTGGGTATTGTTAAAACATGATCGATGTTTAACGAAAAAATTATAAAAAAAAAAAATTGTTAACACTTGATATATGCGTACATATGTATGTATTTGAAAATACACATAAGCCTGGCGTATTTTAGCAAGTAAACGCGGGACTATTTACAAAGTACTAAAATTTGCAAGTTGTTTACACCAGAGTGTGATCATTTATATATATATATATATATATATATATATATATATATATATATATATATATATATATATATATATATATATATATAGATATATATCACTTATATGTATATCGTACACAAAATACTGCATATACCTTGAATCATCGTCAAATCAAATATCCGTATAGTCATTTTTTACGAGCAGCATGTGATAAATGTAGGGGTGCGACGGTTGTATAAGCTCCTCGCGCTGCATCCTGGGTAACGCCAAAAGTATAGCCTGGGAAACCCAGGACAAAATAATCCAACATGGAGAAAATAGATAAGGAAGAAATGTACGGTGCAGGGAACGGAGACCTAGTGCCGGCGACTGGATAGAGTGTGCAAGCGGGCTCTCAGTCGTCGTTATAAGCAGGCACACTAAATAGTAACAGTAAATTTTACAAGGGAAAACGAGAACCCATTTCTGAGGAGTAACAAAATCTTGAGATCTCCAACAATAGCAAAAAAGCTAATTCAATAGGAGATATTAGAAAGAATAATCCATATCCATCCAGAAAAGGGAGTGAAGATAAAACTACCTCAAACATAGAGAGTGAAAATCGGAATCTCTGTACAAATCTGAAGAATTTAGAAGATATGGTGTCAAAGTTGAATAACGAAGTTATTTTACTAAAGAAAGAAAATGAAGACCTAAAACGCATCATTCAAGCGGGTCGACATGCAAACAATAAGGATACCATCAAATACCACACAGATGATAAGAAATCTGAAAGTGATTCTCAGTAGACACTCGTAACAAAAAAACATAAAAAAAGAGTAACAATAAATATGGAAGTTACTGACGAAGACGAGCCACCAAGAGAAACTGCTTGGGCATTGAAAAAAAGCAAGCCCACAAAGAAAAGAAAAGCAGAATCATCGCCAGAATATATTGGACAAGAAGCACCCAACACCAGAAAATATTGACCAAGTAACCCGGACATCTGTATCGGATAATGCAACTACTCAGAGCAATAAAGATCCTAAACCAGAGAAAATAATTCAGCCACCACCTATTAATATGGTTGGTGTCAAAGACTACCTTACTATCAATGCCTTAATGAAAAATATCAAGGATAAAGTTTACAAGCTAGTAGCATTAAACAACGTTGTCTGGAAGATAAATGTACCAAACCCAGAAACATAGCGTACACTTACCATGAAGCTTAACGCTGACAAGTTTCAGTGGTATACTTATGAAGATAAGCATGCTAGACCAATTAAGGTTATGGCTAGAGGGCTACACCATGCCTGTGAAAGCAATGATATAATAGCTGAGTTACAGAAAAAGGTTTAGATATTCAGGATGCTGTCAATATGATCAAAAAAGACGCGAACTGGTAAGAAGAGGACTACCGCTCTTTATGCTTACGTTTGGCAATAAAGAAAACATCCAAAATATATATAATATTCGGGCAATTCAAAACATAAAAGTTAGAATAGAACCAAAGAGGAAGAATACTTGAAAGATAGTCCAATGCAGAAAATGTCAAAGTTGTAATCATACCCAGAAATATTGCGGGCGTGACACAAGATGTGTCAAATGTGCTGGTAAGCATCTTACGAGCATATGTACATTAGACAGAAACACTACAGCCACATGCATAAATTATAAAGTCTTTAGTTCTTCTACTAGTCAATTCAAGCGTTTTAACTGATATATAATTAGTTTCAACTTTTAGATTGATTCCGCTTTAAATAATATAATTATTATTTGGAACCCTCTGGTTGGAACACTGTAAATTTAAAATTCGTGAGATGTGTTTTACCTTTTATCTCAATATATAACTTTTAAAATTTTTTAGTTTTACACGCAAACATTTTTTTATTTTTATATTCGATAAATTCGTAGTTTAGATTATTTCGATCACCAAGGTGTTTAATACTATCTCACTTACTTTCTGTCATATTTAACTCCTTACGCGCTGTAACCATATAATTATAGAGTATGAAAATTGTAGTAGTATTTCTCAAGGTGAAAAAAATCTGCATTGTACCAAGGTCACGGAATCTCTTGACGTAACATGTTTTTCAATCCTAAAACAGAAACATTTACATTTAAATTTCTAAATGGTGAGAAAAAAAGAGTCAAAAAGTTATCAAGAATAAAATGGTATGTACATACCTTTTGGAACAGATCTTAACATTGCAATCAGTATCCATACAAATTACTTTACAAATCTTGCACTTAAACTTAAATTATAAAGTAGTTTTCCGAATTCTAATTACTGTATACTTTACTAAGACAATTTCTTGATCAAAAATAAATACATACTTATACAATTAAACTTTTTGTCACCCTCCAAACTGTGTGTACATTTTTCTTTCCATATAGTAATATAAATTAGTTCGTTCATGACCCAGAAAATGTCAATGTCTAATTAAAATGGGTAAATCGGTGACTGTAGAATAATGAATCAATTCTTATATAATTCTTAAGCTACCAACGACGTAGAAAATAATGTACGACGTTGGTATGATAAGTGATTGGCCTCGACTAGGAAAAATCACGGTTATCAAATTATCACGGTCAATTGACAAATACCAAAACTTTCTATAATAAAAGGCAAACTCAACGCAAAGCATACTAGGATCTATAAAATAAAACATGTAAAATTAACTACTTGAAAAAAAAGAAAATATAAGAAAAATTAGAAATTTTTCGTTGCTATGACAATTTCAATAATTAAATGTCTTCATAGTTTTTATACCTCACAAAAAGTGGATTTAAAATAATATAAGGCGGGACAATATTTGAATCAATTATAATCGTCGGGCACCATAATAAAAAATTGGGATCAATTAGAGTCATCTATACGCGACATTAAGAACTGAAGTTTTTAATACCTCGTATACAGCATTACATTTATAAGAGCGATAGTATAGTGTACATTGCAGTAGCTTTGCAGTCACCAAATAATGATCACTGCCTGTAAAATTTGGTAGCTGAACGATATGATCTTAACATCTGGGATGACTCGCAACTGTTTCTTAGAAAGAAGCAAATGATTTTGACTTTTCGCACCCTAAAATGTTTTCATACCTTACACATCTATCATTTTATTGACACTCCTATCAATAAGGATTTTAAATTTCGGGACTTGTTGTCCAATTTGGCCGGAATGCCAAATTGGACAAGAACTATCACTAGATAGTTTAACATCCGGGATAAAATCTGGGTAAACTGAATTTTCAAATATCAAGAAACTGCTCACTAGGCAAATTTTTGCAGTTCCGTTTTGAATTAACATACTACAAAATACATTTAAACTGACCTATGAGAGCACTTAGTAACTAATGATTTTCGGTAGACAGATTTAATCGATATTTTTAGCTTTAGCTGTCCGACGGTTGAACCATGGTTCGTATATCTATAAATAAACAGACAAACGAGGTATAAATGGTGAAATTCTAATATCCAATATTTCCAAAATTATCCGTGATATATATCCCAATTTCCACTGCCAAAAAAATACTTCAACAACCTTAAAAGTAAGTGTATATTATTACGAGAAAGGAAAGTTCTATGTGGGTAGAATACTCGATGCTGAAAACCATGATCGCAAGAAATCACAATATCAATATAAAATATGATAAGCTCACTGCAACTTTGAAAAAAAAAATTCAGTTAGATTTCGCCAAAAAAATCCAATATTTTCCAACCGGAAGACACATGGAAATTTTTATCTGCTGCAGACGATATGAACTTCTTAGCTATGAATGTAACAGATCACTTACAAACAAATGTATCAATTTTCCAGCATTATTTTCGTAGGTGATAATTTTTGGAGTATATGGTGCAACTCGAGCGAACGAATTGACCAAAGCTAATGTGTGTGAAAATGTTTACATTATAAAAATTCCGGAAACAAAAACAAATGTGGTGCGCACATATACTGTGGACGAGCAGTATTCAGCATAATATATCAGAAAATACATCAAACTTCGTTCATCAGTTGTTGGTCATAAACGATTCTTCGTCAATTATTTCAAAAGGGTAAATGCACATCTCAACCAATTGGAAAAAATACATTTTTAAGTACACCTAACTAAACAAATTCCCAATTTTTTAAACTTGAAGATGTCGAAACCCCATTTGCTCAACCCCTTTTGCAAACCCCTTTGCTTAACTCCTTTTGCTTAACCCCTTTGCATAACCCCTTTTTCCAAATGTCTTTTGCCAAGCTCGTTTTGCCTAACCCCTTTTGCTTAACCCCTTTGGCCCAACTCCTTATGCTTAACCCCTTTTGTCTAACCCCTTTTGTTTAAACAAAGACACCTTACTCATTATGCTTTACCCCTTTTCCTAACCCCTCTTGTCTAACCCCTTTTGCCTAACCCCCTTTGCCTAACCCCATTTGCCTAACCCCTTTTGCCTTATCCCTATTGCCTAACCGTTTTTATCTAACCCCTTTTGCTTAACCCATTTGCTTAACCCCTTTTTCCAAACCCCTTTTGCCAAACCATTTTTGCCAAACCCCTTTTGCCAAACCCCTTTTTCAAACCCCTTTGCTTAACCCATTTTGGCAAACCGCTTTTGCCAAACTTCTTTTGCCTAACCTCTTTTGTCTAACCCTTTTTGTCCAACCTCTTTTGCTTAACCCCTTTTGCCTAACCTCTTCTGCCTAACCCCATTTGCCTAACTTCTTTTACCAACTCCCTTTACTAACCCCTTTTGCTTTACCCTTTTTGCGTAACCCATTTTGCTTAACCCTTTTGGTCAATCCACTTTTCATAAACCTTTTTGCCAAACCCCTTTTGCCTAACCCCTTTTGCCAAACCCCTTTTGCCAAACCCCTTTTGCCTAACCCCTTTTGTCTAACCCCTTTTGTCTAACCCCTTTTGCCTTACCCCTTTTGCCTAACCGTTTTTGTCTAACCCCTTTTGCTTAACCAATTTTACCTAACCCTTTTTGCCAAACCCTTTTTGCCTAACCCCTTTTCCTTAACCCCTTTTGCCAAGCCCCTTTTGCCAAACCTCTTTTATCAAAGTTCTTTGATTAACTCCTTTTGTCTAACCCCTTTTGCCTAACCCCTTTTGCCAAACCCCTTTTTGGAAAAAAATCCTTTTTTCCTAATCCCTTTTGCCAAACCCCGTTGCTTAACCCCTTTTGCCTAACCTCTTTTGTTTTACCCCTTTTGTCCAAAAAAAATTAAAACAACAAAAAATTAACAAAACACTAAGAATACTAACCTGGAATGCTAATGAACTTCTACAGCAACTTCCAGAGCTAGACATATTTTTGAATACTGAAAAAATTGATATATGCTTAATAGCAGAGAGCCATTTTACTAGAAACTTTTATGGAAAAATAAAGGTTACTCTAGTTACCATTCTATCGTCCAGCACGAAGATGTCAAACTCGAAATGGAGACAATGCAAATTGTATCACTTAGCGTACTAGTAAATAATTACAAGAAGCAGCGGGTTGCTGCGATATATTGTCCACCAAGGCATCAACATAAAAGGGACGATTACTTCTGAATGCTCAAAATGATGAGCGCAAATTTCGTCATAGGAGGAGACTTTAATGCCAAACATACGCATTGGGGTTCAAGACTAATATCACCTAAAGTTAGAAAACTATTAAAAGCTGGACATCAATTAAATTTGCGGGTTTCATTCAAAAGGTATTCCTACTTAGTGACCGACGGATACAAACAAAATACCAGACGTGTTTGACGAGGTTTATCCTCGAAAAAGAAAAGCCATTAAGATTAACAAGTGGGAAGATCAATTGGGAAACCTTCACATTGTTAATTGAGGAAAATATTGATCTTCAAGTCCCAACACTCCTTCTGCCAAAAATAAACCTCACCCTTGTGGAAAAAAAAACAAATCTTTACAGAAAAAAAGAAAAGCTGGTCAGAAAAAAGCGGAAATCTCGCAAAATTTGGCATAGAAATCGAGCACAAGGGAGCAAAACTATTTTCAATCAGCCCAAAAACAAGGTTACAAGGTGCGGCAAGCTTCAACAAATATTTACTACGTCTCTCTGGCCACAAAGAAAGTGATTACTCTTTAAGGGAAGCTACAATACGACTGAAAAGGCCAAAAGAGCAGGTACACAAGAGCAGGTCTCTGTGTACAGAGAAGGCACACAGAGTTACTAACGTGTTTGAGAATACGCTTGTAAACAAAAAGGTATGTTTTGGAGTTTTCCCTGATGTTGCCCAAACCTTTGATAGAGTCTGGCACCGAGGACTGGAATATACATTACATCGCGACCTCCCTAAGCAGTTCTATGAGATATTAAAATCAAACATTAAAGTAAGAAATTTCAGAGTGAAATATGAATGAGAGTTCTCATCACTTAAGAGAATTGAAGCTGCAGTACCACAAGGGAGCACGGTGCTGGGACTAATCTTGTATTTTCTTTATACGAATGGCATACTTATTACTAGATGTCGCTACTGGTATCGATCTTAAATAATCAAAATATTTGTATATGTATAATCGCCTAAATGTCATAAATTTATTCTAAATATTGACGATATTCTATCGACCCGACATCTGGAACTGTTTTTTCTTATGATGGTCGTACTATATTTATTTATAAAATGAACAAAGTGACTGTTTTTTTTATATATATATAAATGTTCAGAGACCTTAGGATATAGGTATGCATATCCTTTATATGAAAGTTTTAGCAACAAACACACAGCACTACTGCAAAAGGTAAAAGGAAGGATTAGGAGGGAAAATAGGTAAGAGAGGAATAAAAGGAATAAAGGTTTTCAGTCTTCTAGTTGTTTACTTTTGATATTAAGTTTGAATCTCTGTAAATTGTAATCCAAGGGAAACGTCTCGTCGTTCAGTTTATTCCCCATTCGCGTACTCCTAACAAAAAATGAATTTTTAAATTTATTGGTCTTCGCGAATTTAATTTCCAGATTGTATCGGTTACCAGGCGTCTTAAATTACGCGCGAGCTTTGACAAACGAGGAACAAAAATTCATAAAGTTCCGGTTTTGGACCCGATCGAGTGCAGTTAAATGAGTTTTCGGTGCTCCAGCCCAAATATGAGAATTATACTCAAACCTGGGTCTTATGTAGGTCTTATATATGGTAAGTATTTCGGATGGATTAAAGTAAAACTTACATCGTCGTAGAAATCCAAGACATTTAGCTGCACCAATCGCTGCTTTGTTTATTTGTTCAGCCCAAGATATCCTCTTTGATATAGTTAAACCGAGAATCTCAAATGTGACAGACGTAGCCAAGCTGGATTCACCAGTCAGAAAAGACAGTGAATAACCATCAGTTCGGCCAGAAAAAATACAGGATTGAAATTTGTTGGGATTAAATTCAACTCTGTTGGCTTTACCCCATTTAAGAATGAAATTGAGGTCTCGCGTAAGGCGGTCATTCACAGCCACTCTTTAGTAACACCACCACTTGGATTTTGCGAGAAAGAAGAAAATTCTCAATCTATAAAATTAACGAACCGTGAAGGCCAACTGCCCTCAATTTACACAGCAAACCCTTATGCCACACGCGATCAACTGCTTTTGAGATATCAAGTGCAATGACTTGAGATTCACCAGATTGATGCATGCTTCTATTCCATTGTTCAGTAACAACATTAATTAAATCAGCTACTGAACGCCCTCCGTGAAAACCATACTGACGATCAGAAATTAGATGATTCTAAATATTTCATCAGCTGGAAGTTGATTATGGTCTCAAGTACTTTAGAAAGCACCGAGACGATAGCGATTGGGCGATAATTTGAAGGGTCCGATTTACTGCCTTTTTTTGGCACAGGATGTATGTTAGCAGTTTTCCAGATGGAAGGGAAAATGCCAGAAGACATAGATCGGTGAAACAGACATGATAGTGGCTTAGACAGGGATTTACAGCAATATTTGAGGACAATTGGGAAAATACAATCCGGACCGGCTGACTTGTTGGTGTTAATGTTTGCAAGAACTTTAGCGACAACTCTTGATCTAAATCTAATGCGGCGCATCGATGAACTGGCTAGAGAGGTAATCGGGGGTATTAAATTAGAATCAGGTAAATTAGAGTTTGCTGCAAATTTTCGGGCGAAGAGATTAGATGTTTCTTGAGCTGTAGAGAAAATATAGACCCCATCTTTCAGAGGTGGTATTGATGATTTCCTACTGTTCAAGATGTTTTCCTCTACTTTGCGGACAAAGGACCAAAAGGTTCGATTGCTATTGCCCTGCTTTAAGACCTGCCGCAACTCTTCTCGAACTTTTTTTTGATATTTTTTTTTGACTGGAAGGAACGAACTGTTCCATTCCCGTGAGAATGACAGCCGAAACCAGTATGGCTGCATTGTCAATATTACCGAAGGCAAAACAAGAGTACCATTCGAACTCTTGAAAGAACTTGTTCATTCCTTCCAAGTACGCATTTTTACAGTGCCATAATCGACGTTTAGGCGGAACATTCATTTGGCACGACCACAACATTGGAAAATTCCGCTGTAATAAGCCGATCGTCAGAGTTTTCCAAAGGAGAACTGACGGAGAAACTGTATTTCTCCGCATGAGAAGTTAAAAACAGATCCAGTTAATGACCCGTATCGTTGATCCGATCTGGTATCCTCGTAGACTAATCTTCAAGTTGTGTGAGTTGGTTTAAAGCTGCAAACATTTCAGCCGCCTCACCAGCCGGTGTTACGGACTTAGAATAAGGAAGCCACTTATCATTGTGGACATTAAAATCACCAAATTGTGATGTTGATTTAATTATATTTGTTGCAAAAAAAAATTAATATTTCATAAAATTGAACGTTTAAGTTATTACACAAATTCCAATGAATCCTGGTACAACTTTGGTAGTTTTCAAAGATTAACTGAATTTGCGGTATATTTGTACTGAACTTGTATTTGAACTTGTACCAAAAAACGGGTCGGCTAATTTTATCGAGCAGATGGCTTTGTTGAAAAAATAAAATGAATTGGCCCCAAAACAATGTTTCTGTCGAGGTCAGAAACTTATCATACCGCCCTATATATAATAATATAGTATAATTAACTAATACAATTATTTTCTACATTGACTGACTTTGTCGAGACTACATCTATTTTATTCTCCAGACAATTTGCACACGTGTAAAGGGTGACAAATAGTTTTTAATTGTACACTTAGAATGCATTTTTAATCGATCTATACGTAGCCTCTCAGTGTAAAGTGTAGTAATTGGAAGTTGAAATGCTACTTTTTAAATATAATAATAAACGGATTTTACGGGCAATGGCCCGTATCGATGAACTGGCTAGAAAGATGGGCCAGTATAATGATACTGGCCCATCTTTTAAACTCATCCGTCAGGGTCCAACTCTCACACCCATACATGACAACGGGCAGGCCCGGCGTGTTGTCTTGCGAGGCCGTGTGCAATAAATTGGAGAGGCTGTAATTGTTAATTATTTAAAAAAATCAGTTAAACTTTGAAATATTTGTATAAAGTAAAATAGGGTTTCCCAGTAAGAGGTTTCATTTAGATATTAAATAAAAACGAGTATTTTTTAAGAGAAATCAATGAATGATTGTTTCATTGTAAAGAGGAAGGTATGCCATTAACATTTTAAAATTATATCAGCCAAATGGCCGCCACGGATACGCTTGCAGCACCATATCCTTTTAATGAAATTTTTCATGACCAATCCGCACATTTGCGGCTGTATGTCCTCGATAACTTCACGAATTCCGTCTTTAAGATCTTAAAACGATTGTGAAGCATTGGCATAGTCTAAAGGTGTTAAATCACAAGATCTCGGTTGCTTGTATGGCACGTAGCGCCGTCTTGCTGAAAATAAACGTCATCAACATCAATATCTTCCAATTTCGGCCATAAAAATCATTAATCATAGCTCGATAGCGCAATCCATTCACCGTAACTGTTGCACCAGGCTCATTTTCAAAAAAGTAAGGCCAATCACATCGCCACCCCAAAAACCGCACCAAACAGTGACATGTTGAGGATGGAGAGGTTTCTCAACAATCATTCTTGGATTTTCTGAGCCCCAAATGCGACAATTCATCACTGAAGATGATTTTTCGATGAAAATCCGGATCATTTTGATGCGTTTGAAGGACCCAATCAGCGAACATACGACGTTTATGGTGATCGGCCAGCTTGAGTTCTTGTGTTAACTGAACTTTAAAAGCCTTAAGACCTAAGTCTTTATGCAAAATACGGTGTAATGTCGTTTGTGGAATCCTTTGAACAAGATGGTTATAAAAATATAACCACGCGCAAGGCGTCATTTAGTGCGAGTCCGTGTTTATCCTCTTTGAAGCGCGAGGCCGTGTGCAATTGCACCGGTCGCACCTATACCACGCCGGCCCTGACAACGGGTCTGATCAACACCTTGTACAACTTCAGCTGGTCGGCATTTGCGAGGTATTTTGACTTTAACAGCATACGTAACCATATAAAGCACGGTTGCCAGCCAGAAGACTCGCTTTAATATCTCCTCCCACATAATTATCATGAGTGATTATGGATCATTCATTCAAATATGTGGTCAGCACTACTAAAATCCATTTTGTCTTGGCTTCTAAGACCAGCGATAATATATTTTGTTTTGGTCATATTAGTTTTAAGATCAACGCAAGTTGAGAATAGTACATTAGGACATTCAGACACCATCGCTATTCAATCCAATTACACAGATATTATCTGTATATGCCAGAAACTGACTGGACTGACGGTACAAGGTGTTGTACTGAGATGTTTCACTTTTACGAATGATAAATTCTAACATGAGATAATCATATCGACGAAAGAGCATCGGCGAAAGAGCATCTCCTTGCCGTACACGCTATACTCGTACAAACTCTAAACTATTCCGATGGATTGAGTCATATAGGCTATTACTAACTCGATATTATTAACTCGTACAAAACCTGTGAAAACACTTGTTACAAAATGTATATGGTCAGTATTTGTTTTTATGATCAGTATCGGTCGTTTGAAATACTCCTCCATGAAAAATTTGGCGGTCATACAATTAGATATAGCGATTGAAATCACATATACACATTTGATTCTGTATATATAAATAATTTTGTATCGAAAGCAAATATGAGTTCCGTGTCGGGAGTAAACACAAAAATAAAACAAAAAATTTGTGAATCGAATATTTAAGCAGTAAGTCGCGTTGTTAGCTATTCCTTAGTTAAACACATATTGTTTTGAAACCGGGCACAATGTACTCATTAAATATTTAATTTTGGCTAAATCAACTTAAGACATTCTTTAACTTGACTATAGCGAACACGTTTTAATTATTAACATTTTAATTTATAGTTAATAGAGACGATAAGTTTTAGTTTTGTTGAAGGGCAACTATTTTGAAATATTTAAAAGGCTTAAAAGATCTCGTTATTGATATTATTTTCGGTTTCCGTGAATATTTATTTTGTGGCCCACATAAACTAGAACCGCAAAAACTAAAAACTAAATAAGCAACTAGACTCCCACAACTTAAATACGAATAATACACATTAGTCGATGGCGAACCTCCGATCGATATTGTTAAATTGCTGTTTTAAGTCATGGACTTATAGTGGTAGCCTTACCACAGAAATTGCTTCTCCGCACTACTCTACTGTAACCAATTTGAGCTTCTCACGAAGCAGTAGATATCACTAAAGCCCAATTTACTGAGATCCGTTAGATCGCACAAGAGGTGAGCTCCCAAAAACTTAAGTCTGTTTTGAGACAGACTATGTCAGGTGCATAACAAATTAAGTATTGTTTCCTCATCTTCTTCGTCATTACAGCTTCGACAATAATCATGAAAGAAAGCACCAAGTCTACTGGCATGCTTTCCAAAAAGACAGTGTCCAGTAATGACACCCACAACCGTGCTAATATTATGCCGTTGCATAGATATTAGCTGATAATACCTTTTTAAGTCCAAATTAGGCCAAATTTTCCTAGTAATTACACATAAGGTGCAATTTGCTGTACTTCAATGTCCACCTTGCATGGTAAGATGAGGTAAGTAATACCTTGTCGCGCGAGTTCATCGGCTTTTATATTTCCCGTAATATTGAAATGCCCTGGCACCCATATAAGATGGATATTGAACTGTTCAGCCTTCTCGTTAAGAGATGAACGACAACTCCGGGCTACTTTCGACGTGATAAAGCCTGATTGTAAAACTTTAATAGCAGCCTGAATGTCCGTAAAAATGCCTATATCTCTTACAGATATTACATGATACTTCATCCAGTCTATGGCTTCCTTGATTAATAAGCTCTGCCTGAAAAATACTGCAATGATCAGGGAGGCAGAAAGAGGAATTTACATTTAGTTCTTCGCAGAAAACCCATCCGCCGACTTTTTCATCAATTTTCGAGCCATCTGTAAAAAAGATAATAAAGCCTGACTTTAATACTGTTCCATTCAGTCAGTCCTCTTCTCTGGAAGGAATATCAGATATAAATTTACCTTCGAGATATGATGTCGAGATGGTGTAGTCGAAAGATTTAGGGATTTCTTTGTTCGTTAGAATAGACGAGTGTCCCATAATGTTACAGAACCACATAGAAATTGATTTAAGCCTTATGGCTGTACTAGCAGCCACTTGCTTAGCCAGGATATCCCAAAAGGATGAGATGAAAGAGTATCTCCAGCGCTTGAGTAGGAGTGCTTCTAATTGTACCATTAATACACAAGGTAGCACTTTCATCAGCAACTTTTGGTTTGCCACTGTATTTAAAGCGAGCCACCAAACTGTAACTCCATACATTAGAACTGGTCTTAAGGCCCCATCCTTTTCCAATGGCATTTTTACAGGAGTAGAGTGCTATCGTAGCCTTTTTTACTCTTTCCAGAATATTAGGCTTCCAGCTTAGTTTACTATCCAAAATGAGACCCAAGAATTTCACTTTATCTGCGATGTTTGAAACAACTCCTTTGAGAGTTGGAGGGTCAAAGCGAGGAAGTTTGTACTTCCTGAAAAAAAAAAACCAACTCAGTCTTCAGTGGGTTAACACTAAGTCCACAACTATTAGTCCATTGAGTTAGAATGCCAAGAGCAATCTGCATAACATCTCTGAGGATCCAAGGATATTTACCGAAAGCGCAAAATAGCAATATCATCTGCATAAGCCACCACTTTAAAGCCAGTCCCTTCCAGGTTTAGCAACAGGTCATTTATGACCAAAGAAGGGGGGATAATACACCATTTTGCGATGTACCCCTACTTACAAATCTACGGATGGATGATATACCTAGATTCGCAATTTTGACACATCCACCCCAAATTTGAAAGTGCTCGCGTAATCGCCTCTGGTTTCACATTATTAAAGGCACCCTCAAAAAGTCACCAAAGAGAATTCCTTATATTCGTGGGACTTCTTTATATAGGACATAAGAGGGAATGGAGAGCAGTTTCCACCGATTTTCCCTTACTATATGCATCAGCATGCTGACAGCTTTGCAGGCTCGATTGAGCCTTTGAGGTAAGCGTCTATCTGGCTTTCTAGAATTTTTAAGAAATAAGAAGATAAGCTAATAGGCCTAAGGTCTTTGGAATTGCAATGAGAGCGTTTCCCGCCTAGTCATGGACTAATGAGATGCTTTTTGGGTTGTCTAAATAGAACAACATATACATATAGGCGCACATTCAGAGATTACTCACTATATCTTCATTTCAGAATGACTGCTCAAAATAAAAGCATTGTATGAATTAATGGTGCCATTAATGTAAGATAAAGCGCCTAAATCCAGCAAAATTGCTCATTCGAAATAGTTACATCAATGCAGGTTGGGCGATAGACAAGAATAGGAAGTCTTCGACGATTACATAACGTTAAATCTGGATCTTATACTTGTGATACAATAACATTGTACGTAAAATTAGATAAAACAATTTTTGAATTAGCCGACGAGGTATGGAACTATACTGCAGGATGTGTGAGTTAGCCTCCGACAGTAAAGAACTAGGAAAAATAACGGAACAAATCAAGAAGTTGCCCTCTTTACCTCCTATTCAAGAGTATAGTGCGATTATACTAGGCTAATTTATCTTACTCTATTGGGGGTTACTGCTTTTATTTTCATCCATGATTTACCAAAACTTTCGCTTCTGCTAGAACAGTTTATCTTCAAGTCATTGCTGATCTTCTGACTTTCCTTTTCCTTTGTGAGTATATCAATTCAATTACAACCTTGTTATATTACTTGATGGTTTCCTTTGCGTATGACCAATCTATCTACTAACCAGAGATTATCGCTGTTCTATTGTTCTCTTTAATTGTGTTTCAACAGTTATTAACCACAGTCTCGCATGTTTTAATTTGCTTCTGCCCCCTCAGCAGTTTTGAAGATGTCTTCCGTATATTTTTGACTAACATTTCTTGCCATCTTCTTTTTTTGACGCGCTGTATCATCGTACGTGCGTTTCACCTATATGCTGTGTTTTTTTGATACATTTGTACTTTATAAAATAACTGCGTTCCTTAATTTATCTCAATGTAACAGCACTTATCACTTATCAACGTTTCTGATTGTATTTCTAGTAACCGAGTACGTTTAATGCAGTCTTGATGTAGGCTTGGTTAGTTTGGTTCCGTCGATGTTCATCTTCGGTTAGAGCATAGAATGATAGTTGTATTTCTTATTTATAGATGGAGTCTTGCTTCTAAAAGGTGTTTTAGAGCCGGAGGTCTTTCAGAAGAATGTTTTTAATATCCATGAAATTGGCTTTATTTGACAGATAATTTTATGACATTAATATTTGAATTTTATTTCAAGCACGATGCCATCGTGGCTGGTGCAATCAGGAGGTCCAAAAATTCGACTTTACATATCCCTATAGAAAAAATAATCTAATGGCGTCATATCGAACCAACCAGTAAAGATGGCCAGTAAAGATGGACACTTCGTAAAATTAATCGTTTCTTTTAATAAATTAATTGTATCGCGCGCTGTGTGGCATCCTGTTGAAATCACATGCTTGCCATACTAATGCCTTTCAATTGAGGCACGAAAAATTTAGTAATAATGTGTTATAAGTGACCGTTGACTGTAACGTTCTGATTTTCGAAAAAAATATAAATCAATGGTTCCACTGGCCCATAAAGCGCACCAAACGGTGGCTTTTTCTGAAAATATAGCTTGTGCTCTATGTCATTGTTCTAAATACAGTAAGTCTGCTTATTGACATAGCCAAAAGTGTGCATCGTCGCTGATCAACTAATTTCAAAGCAACGGAGAACTGTCAAATTGTCACTTGTTCTACTGCTGATTGCGGAATCTACTGCTGATTGCGGAATCTATTATATCCATAGCAGCTATATATCTATCATAGTAGAATATATCTATCATAGTACAGTAGCCTTAGCAGCTACTGTACTATGATAGATATATTCAGATAAAGATATATTCAATACGATCAGAATTAAGGAACGTTAAGATATAAATTGTTGATTAGTTCTAATCAGGCATTCATAGACGACACTTGTGTCATCTCCCCACCAGTGGCGTAACTTCAAATTTTGAGAAAAAAATATATCGAAACAGCTACTAACATACTTGGGAACCCATCCACGAACAGAGCGGGAAGTTAGCGGTATCATTGGTAAAATGAAGAATAACAAGGCCTCTGGAACGGACAACTTATTCAAAGAGGACATATCCACAACCGCAAGTTCTTTAACACCAATAATAACAGAAGTATGGAATTCCTGTAAAATACCGCGAAAATGGAAAGAAGGCTTGACGATAACGATCCCCCAAAAAGGTGACCTGAGATAATGCAAAAATTGGCGGGGTATATCTCCCTCAACACAAGTATAAAGGTGTGATCATTCGGTACAGAATTTCACCTACAATTAACTCGAAACTTATAGCAATGTGCGAAGCTGATTTTTTTGGCTCTCTCCACTTTTGCTCCTAAATACGGTGTCATGAGAAAATTATTTTAATGGAGAAACTCAATGATCTGCATTACTCAGATGACATATGCCTGCTAGTGCTAACACACAAACACAACGAGATGCAACAAGAAGTACAGAAGCTATCAGATCTAGCGAAAGAGATTGGAACAGATAAAGACATCAATAAACGAACCAACAAAGCCACAACAACGTACAATACGATACACAAAGTCTGGAACTTATCTGTCCTATATCGCAACACCGAGCTATTCATGTGTGAAATCGGTATTGCTCTATGTCTGTGAAACCTTGAAGCATTCGTAAAAGATCAATAACAAGCTATTGGTGCTTGTAAACAAATATCTTATGGAGAAGACAGAGGTGCTTCTGGCCTACCAAAATTACAAATATTGAGCTCCTGAGGCAAGCAAATCAAATGGTTATTGAGAACGAAATTAGGAAACGCAAATAAAGATGAACTGGCCAGACGCTAAGGAACAAGAGAGACATTTATTTGAGCACACCATGAAATCCTAGCTGCTATATTAGTTCCAAATTATTATGACAGTAACGAAAACGTCGTTATACAAACAAATGGTTCTCGGCAAGGTCTGGGTCAGTATTGCTACAAAACAATCAACCAAAAATGTTTGCCAGCAAATCACTTAAAGCAACAGACAAAAATAGTGAAAAGAATATAAAAATGCGAAGATTCCCAGCAATGTTTATGGAAAGCATTGTTGGAACACCGCAACACATCAAATGCAGTTGACTATTCATCTGTGCAACGATTAAAGTCAAGGAATCTACGGTCGTGTTAACCTAGAATGAATCAACAATTGTTACCTTCCACACCAAGGAATATGACGAAGAACATTTTGCAAAGAAGGACGATAAACAAGGCCAATTACGACTAAAATATAGTAAACAGTTACGTGATCTGGCAGTGGATTATGAAGGGGTAGTAAAATTGATACCAGAAGATTTAAATTATATAAAGGGCCAAGTAGCAAAACAGGTATTTGTGGGAAGAATTATTCTCGGAAATAGACAACATATAAGACCAGTATAGAAGGTAGTCAAACATCACCAGAAAAACCAGGAATGAGTAGTATGCGAGCCTAAGGTAAGTGAGGAAGAGGTGTCTATGAATATAGAAAACCTTTTTGACTCGTTCTTTCCATAATTTGCATAGCACCCTCGTTCGAATTAAAAATCGGTTCAGGATCTATATTTTATTGTTTAAGAGCATCGATTTCACCTTTTCTAACGTGAAGTGTGGTTGCCGATTGCTAATAATTCAGACCAATTAAAATTATCTTCGGTAACTCTTTATTGTCAAATTTCCAATTTTCCCAGATCAATCAACCTGTATTTTATACTACCATCGCAACTTGCGATTTCCAAATAGACTTCTT
This sequence comes from Tipula confusa, assembly GCA_963556175.1. Lineage (NCBI taxonomy): Eukaryota > Metazoa > Arthropoda > Insecta > Diptera > Tipulidae > Tipula > Tipula confusa. The sequence goes on from OY744476.1 coordinate 162,179,250, forward strand.
CTATTTTAGTGATGTCCCTTGTCCACTTGTCATACAATACCTGTTACGGGACACAAATTCGGACCGAATTTCATTTAAAATACAAAGTTACTGGCACCTTACGGAATAATATTCACGAATACCTCACGAGTACGCTAAATGAAAAAACCTGGTGGTTAATAGTATAACTAATGAACAATTTAGATAAGACGTTTAGACGAAATTTTTGGAACGTGGCACACAACAAAACTCCTAAATACATAAAAAACGATGAAAGCTGCACGTTGCCAGTCAAATCCTTAACTATAGACAGATCCCTATCTATTCACTATACATAGACCCTTGTCTTGTTATATTATATCCCAATCGCTCATTTTTCGTCTTATCGGATAATACGTCTTTGCTTAGCTTTGACATTTTACCAGTATCACTGACATCTATTAACAAACTCAAGAACTGCACAAAATGAATTTGCCGCTTTATTACGTAAAATTAACATAAAATTATTTCTCTGTCAAAAATGTTTGGAAAAGCATTTTGAATACAAACCTTACAATCAAACTATCGGTAATAGTATTATATCACATAAGTTATTACACATATCATCATACAAATAATTAAATAAATTAATGTTTTATGCAAAGATATTCGGATGAGGTGAAAGTGGCACTTTTTTTTTTTTTTTTTTTTTTATTAATTTTTTTATATTCAAAATATTTCTTTGTTTACATCTCCGATGACATATTATTATATTTTCACATTGCAATTATTTCGCGATTCAACGACCATTGTCGTATCGTTCATTAAATATGTGGTCAAACCGTAGCCCACATTTAAATCTTCTACCTTCAACGAGGTCCTAAATTTGTAATTTTTCAATAAATAAACGATACCTAGACATGCTGATATTTCGGCAAATTTATATCCGATACAATTCCGTGGCCCATAGCTAAACGGCACAAAGCTACATCGTTCACGTTTTTCTACGTTTTCGGGTAGAAAATTGTCCGGATCAAATTTATGAGCATTTTCACCCCAACTATCACGATGTTGATGTATGTTAATCAACGAAATTGTAATATCGGTTCCGGCTGGTATAATACCTTCCTCTGAAAAAAAAATGAGAAAAAATTAAATTGCTGAACGACATCGGCGGCTATGTGTACGTACTAAGTTGAATGTCGCGTGATGGTTTTCGTCCAAAAAACGGAATAATCGGGTACAATCGTAACGTTTCTTTGATGAAACGGTTTAAAAAATTCAGTTCGCCTAACTTTGATATATCGATATCTTCGTTTTCGTATATATCGAAAAATGAACAAATCTCATCGTATGCCTGCTCTTGATAATCTTGATGCAAAGCCAACATAAAAATAATCAGTGATATACTCCGAGCTGTCGTTTCTGTACCCGCCAAAAACATTGTCATCGACGTATGTCTATATTCCGTCGTACCTATCGTACCTTGTAAATGGAGGCGAGTTAATTTTTCCAAAAAATGTTCATCTTTCACATTATTCACAGTCACGTTATTGTTGAAGTCAAGATTTTTTTTATATTCATCCATTTTTTGATTTAATATCGGTTGGAGGCCACATCGCAGTTCTTTATTCAATTTTTTTTCGTCCGAATCGATTCGAAATACTATTTGTATCAATTTTAACAGCAAATAGCCATAAATTGTAAACAATCGGTTACCCCATATATGCATTAACCGTTCTACGAGATCATAACAATATTGCGATAGTTCGAATTTATGTTCAACACTACCGTATAACGTTCGTGTAATCAGATCGGTTATATGTGCGCCCATAATTGGTGTAATGTCGATTTTATTACCGTTGGCCGCATGTTTTTCAAAATCAATCACTAAATTACGACCAAATCGATTAAATTCATTTGAATACGAACTAAGTACACGTGGACTAAAGGTGGTGTTTAAATGTCGACGTTGATTTTTCCACTTGGCACCTAAATTAAATACACAAATTATTAATTTTATCATTTCGAACTATCACTTTATAAAGAGTCACACCATCTAACCATTTGTTACGAATAGTCCATCACCACCAATCGTTAATTTATAAACACTTGATCGATCTAAACAATGTGGCGATGTTAAAACAAGTTTAAGATCTTCCGGATTATTGATCATGATCACTAGTTTTGTACCAAACCATACTTTCAATGTTGACGAATTTTGACCATTTAACGCAATGAAATACTTGATCTTTTCTGTAAGAACACAAACAAAAAATTTTAAATTGCAACACACATCACTTTACACTTAATCCAATTTTTGTTGCTGTTGTTGTTTTTACCAGGCATTGACCATTTGGTGAACGCTAAATGTAAATCACCAATCAGTGGATACGTTGCATTAGTTCCAGGTATATTTTTAATTTTCTCATGTAGTATGCGTGCTTTGGTCGCTTGATCGTGACACCAATAAGCAAGTAAACTACATAAAACGATTATTAGAGATATCAGCAAAAACATTTTTTTTTTTGCGATCACATTCAATCACACAACTAAGATCTTAAGAAGCAACTAACAATTTAAAAATTTTTGAATGTTGGATTTATTTTAGAGTTTAAACTTTCATTTGACTTTCACTATATTCTTGAACAAAAAAAAAAAAAAAAAAAAACATTATTTGGTTTTGCTCATGTTGGATAATCACTTGTGGTGGTGGGTCATATTTTATGCGCTTGATTGATATATTACATAGCCTAAACAATTATTAATAGTTTACATAATTTACAAAACATGAATATGATCCGGACCAGACATTTTTACAAAATTTACGATTATTTCAAATACATAAATTTTCATAAGCGGCAATCGTACATAGATACACCAAATTGTTTTTTCAAATATTAATTATGCGGTAATGGTTTAGCATAAGTTTCTCTATACATATAATTTTAATCAATTGGTGCAAAAATTTATTTTTGTTACAAAGAATCCGACTGGATATGTTTTTAACATAAAAGTCGGAACCGCATTTTTCATAACATTTATACCTTCATAAATCATATCCCCTAATACATTATATAGCGCCCCCGGGCCATAGTTTTTTACGTATATGTTTTATTATCATGCTAATTAAGCAATACCTCTTTCTCCAGTGTTAATATTGTAATCATTTTTTTTTTGATCGGTAAAAGAGTAGGCGATGATTATCAACTCATCTAAATATTGAAAAAACAAAAATTAAATTTTTTCATTAGTTTTGAAAAACTGTCTAGTTTCGTGTCAGTGTTGTGCAACAAAAATTCTAAAATATTTATGAAAATTAATATTATGATGGAACAATTCTAAGGGGAGAAGTTCATTGATATACTCATTTTGTTTGTGGGTTTTCATAGAAGAATGCGAAGTATCGTATAACATCAAATACGTTTGGATGTCGACGACGAAATAATTAATTAGTAATGTAACAGCAAATCCATCTAATCTATCGATTTCTAACGAATCCTTCGATTTCAACATATATTGCAAAACGAGTATCTTCATCCATATTATACAACAAGATTGAATTTTGGTAATTGGGTAATTTAAAAGCATTTTGACAATGATATACAATGCATCTCAATTCACAAGAGATGGCATAACATACTTTCACAATCTACAGACGTGGACAGCTGAAAATTCTCATTCGACAAAACAAACATCTTTTCAGCACCGTTTTAATGTAAACGTTCGGGCTGAATTGATTAATTGTTGAACAAACTATAAAGTGCCTTCCTGAACGCGTCTCTATAAACATGAAGGTTAAAAACTTGGAACGCAAAATTAAATAACATCGTCAAGACTTGTTCGAAAGCCCTAGGTTGGTCAGTGCATTTTCGACACTCAGAAAACCCTCCCACAAATTCGCACAGTTTTTACTAACTGAAACGGTAACGAGCAACTATAACGTTTCGGACAAAAATTATTGCGGTAATATAACGTCGTCAATCCCAACAAATTACAGCGATTACAACAAGGAGGAAGAGCGAACTGGTCATGCCTTGTATGCAGTAAGTGGCGTAGTACATAAAGGACGAATTGCTTCTGAATGTTTTCAATTTTGTTTAAGTGACACTTAAACCATACTTCAAGATAAACCGAACAAAGGACACTTACAGCACAATAAGAGTAAGTGGTTAGCAAAAGTCAGTTGCAGTCAGTTACGCTTAGTGAAGCCCAACATCTCCTTTCGACCTTTGTGGTCGATATGAATAACCTGGTAAGATAAGATTGCAGCCAGCTGATTGTGGTAAACTCACAATTTATTTTTTCCAACTTAGTAAGAAGTCAGTGAAAATAACACCAACTTGCTGCTTAGAGTTTGTACTTCTGAATAAATCACGGCAAAAAGCAATCCGATTCGTAACTGTTGATCTATTGGTGTATGCATTAAAAACCGGAATTTGATACTAGATGTCATTACTTGTTTATGCGTTATATTACATCATGGACATGTATGTCATTTAAAAGCCCTATTCAATGCCTGTCAAAATCAACTAAATGTTTTTGTTTTGATTGTGCCCATCCAACCGATTTTAACGATGGAAAATGTATCAAATTTGCGAAAAAAACAGCATTTGCGGGAAGTTTTGTTGAGTCACTTTTTCACAAACAAAACTGCAGCTGAAAGGCATCGTTTACTCGTGGATTTATATGGTGGGTATGCTCTTGCAAAAACACAGTGTTTTGAGTGGTTAGTCGCTTCAAAAGTGGTGATTTTGACATCAAGGATAAAAACCGTCCTGGTCAGCCGAAAAAGTTTGAGGATGAAGAATTGGAGGTATTACTCGATCAAGATTCATGTCAAATGCAAGAAGAACTTGTAGAATCATTGAGAGTTGATCAAGCAACAATTTCCAGGTGTTTGAAAGCCTTGGGATCCATCCAATAGATGGAAAATTGGGTGCCATACCGATAATCCCAAGCGCAAAAAAGCGTATGTCAAGGAAGGCGTGGCCGGCTCATCGACATCAAAGCCGAATATTCACGGGGACAAGGTGATGTATTTGGTAGGACCAGCTAGGTGTAATCCACTATGAGCTGTTGCCAAGTGGCCAAACCATCAATGCCCAACTCTATAGTCAACAATTGATCCGATTGAAGTAGAAAATCCAGGCAAAGCGGCCAACGTATGCGATCAGACACGAGTCAATCATTTTCCACCACGATAACGCTCGGCCATATATTGCAGCGCCGGTCAAAAATTACCTGGAGAAGACCTTGCTCCTTCCGACTACCACCTATTTCGATCTATGCAGAATGCCTTATCAGGAATACGCTTCACTTCAGTTCAAGGTATTGAAAATTGGCTGATTCGTTTTTGGCCGCCAAGCCGGCGCAGTTTTTCTGAGATGGAATCCATAAATTGCCAGAAAGATGGAAAAAATTAGTGGGTAGCGATGAGCAATACTTTGAATAAAAAATCTTATAACATTTTTTCACAATAAAGGCTCAAATTTCATAAAAAGTTCCGGTTTTTAATGCATACACCAATACTTAATAAAAGTCATGCTGCTTCGCACAGCAGAGCTCTTATGGAACGACCTCAATCCTTTTTGCAGTACTGACAAAATCGCAGTACCATGGTAGTTTTCCACATCGCTTATTTTACCTGACAAAATGGAGTTTAAATCAGGGTTGGCTTCAACAAAGTCCTCTGATACTTGTCAATCTCAAAAAAGCGTTGAGCAATGTACTTGATGTGAGATCTGCAAGTCTGCAACTACCTCCCTGTGAACCGCCTTTAGTCAATATAAATATGCAGTTATATGTTTTTGTTAGCGGTTAACCACGACAACAAAAGTTCATTACGGTATTCTAGAATTCCGATGCAATTTGTACACGCTCAGCAGGCAAATCTCGGTCGAAGTATAGCACAACGTCGGCATTGGCGACAGATTTTTTTGGCTACCTTTATACTGTTTATTGGCCAAAACTGATCACGTATACAATTGACAGTAAAACCTGAGGTCCTACATGCAGAATGCTCCGCTGGATAAGCCAGTGATGACAATTGTAGTCGACCTCCAATTCGAATAATGCCATCCTTATCTAAAAAGATCTATACAATAAGTTGGACAACGGCCTCTTAGTCTATTGCGTATAGAGCGATCGTTGTATTCGATCATTGTAGGAGATAACTTTCATAAGCTTTTTTGCTTCGGGAATATCGCTAATCTTCACGATCGAAAAGAACCTAACAAAACACTCGTGAGTGTAGAAACTATGAACTCAAAAACCACAGTTCGCAGTCTAATAACTGAATAGCGCTTATAGATCTTAATATCGGCAGGATTTGATTTGGATGTAACATTTAAGTCTGGATATCTCAGGCAAAAAAAAAATTAATTTTGCCATGTTTGATGAGTTAACAAAGGGAGCCGGAATTTCTGTAAATGGCAAGCGAACAATAAATCTGCCATAAATGCCTCTCGTATATGCGTGGCCGCGAAGTGTTTGTCAATAGGATGATCAAATGTGTTGACAGCCTTGGTAACTTGTAGTATTTCACCTATGCCTTCGAAAACCTTTCAAGTTGATCGTGGATAGATGTAGTCGATAATGCCGTAAGTACCAAATTGTCAGATAAGCTTGGTGCGCTATCAACTGTTGTGCTGTAATTGACTGAAATCTTAAGCCGAGATTCACTATATCTAGTGATGTGTTCCTAAAATTCATCTGTAAGCGATAAATGGCATTTCAAATTTATCATTCACAATAATTAAGGCTGTAGCAAATATAATAGCGGCCTTCTTGATGGTAAAGCTATACACATGATAGAACTGGATGTCAGCAGAAATTATAAGAACTATAGTTATTCGTGTTTTATGGCACAGGCCAAAGTTGGCCCTTTACTGAGATCTTTTACAAGATTTTTCAGACCATACGGCCAGTGACTACAGGACCGTGAATAGATGCAAATAAGTCGGCAAACAAATAACCGAGGAAGACACTAAAGTTTTTAAAGGTCATATAAATGAGGGAAATCCAGAAAATAAAGAAAGAAAGTCCTCCTCAATACCCAACAGATAATTGTTATCGGTTAAAAACTAATTAAAGTTCTTAAATTCTTTGCGAGCGTGAACAAAATAGATTTACATTGCCATCGTCTATCTGCTATGACGTAGATTACGAAAATCATAAGAGCCGCAAACAAAAAAAAATCTCAGAAATGCTACCTCACTCATTAGCGACCGATTAATAAAATAAGCAAATTTCCGGTTTCTGCTAATGAGAATTATAAGCTTATGATGTAGCATTGTTTTGTGTCATAAAAATCGAATACTGTAAAATTGGCCAGTAATTTTTTTTTTGCATATTTTAACTGCGAGTTGTTATTCAACGGCAAAAGTGGTTATTGACATTTCGCATTATTTCTATATTCTATTGAATGTTTAGTCTGCAAGAAAAACAAATATATGTTTTATTAAGTAAGTGCAATAATGAATCATTGATTTATGCAAATTAGTTTTATATTTTCAAGGACAGGTTTATATAACCGTGATCTTGTTGTGGCTGACTGGTTTTGACAATGTATATAATTTATATAATTTTAAGACATTAATAAGTTATGCATTGTAAACAAAAAATTAAATATCAAAGGCATATTGTTAATATGGACCAGTGTTCGTTATCATTTTGTAAAGCTGCAAATGCGCTTCAGATGCATGTTGGGATTCTTAAGTTCTGAAAGGTTTTCAACAGATTTAAAACTTTACCTAAATGCTCACAATCTAATAGCTAAATATTATAGCTAAATAGCTCTTAATTTAATCAAACTGACGATAGTTTAGAACTAAATAGCTTTTTTACTAAATTCTCCTCAGTTATTAGACGTACTTGAAGGTTTAATTCAATCCAAGTGTTACGGCCAGCGTAAGAAGAAAAATCAACGGATATTATTTACATTTAGTTGAATTGATTGTAACTTGTTTGTAAAGTTAAAGTAGAGTTAGTATATTAATTGAATTTAAATTGTAACAAAGAAGGCGCGTATGAAATTGTAAAAAGAAACAAAAGAGAAAAATTTTGCATTCGAAACCATAAACCATAAACGTGTCGGACATATATTTTTATTTTGTGAGAAAACGAGAATCAGCGATATCAAGGTGCCATAAACTCGGGATCCTTTTTGGAAATTCAGTCTAATAAAATAACGGGAAAAGAAAAAGGATTAGAAAATGCACAAGTAAGAGAATTTGTGAGTTTTAAATGCAAAAAAAAAAAAATAATATTGTGTAAAATGTAAAAGTGAATATGTGATTATGAAAAACAAAAGATTAAATGAAAAGGAGAACACATTACGGAATAGTTAGGGTTAGGTCGGTAAGCGTAGAAAAGAATTATTGAGGTTAGACAGATAAGCTTATAATGGGCAAATAGAAAGCAAGTCTTCCGGAAGCAAGGATGATTGCAATATGAAATGCACATCACATGGTATTAAGAAAAGTAAGATGATTGCAATATAAAATGCAAATCACATAAGGTTCTTTAGATAGGCATAATAGTTGCCAAGAGCAAGGTAGTACGGCAACGTAAGCAAGGTAGTTTTGCCGACCCTTCAACGGTTTTGAGGGTCATGAAGGTTGAGTGATCATTAATAAATTAATTCTTAACGTAACTTCATTTTATTTACATGTTTCTTTTGTATATTTCTTAAAATTTTGTATGGCCATACATCGGATCGCTCCTCTGAATTGAATCCGATTTATCGTGATAGGAAACTGATGATCCACTTCATGCATGTAGTTGTGCATTTACGGGTAGTGGTGATTCAGGCTGTACATATTGGTATATCTGCGGTGGTATGGTGATCCATGCTGTAAGTTAGTACATAATAGTTGTACAAAGGTGAGTCCCATTATAAGAGAGGGTAGCAAGAAAAGATAAAGAGAAAATGAAACGAAAAAAAAGGCTAAAGCTAAGGCTAGGGAAGTTAGAGTAAGAGAAATTATAAAGGAAATCACGAGAAACGTGCTGGAGTTGGTTGAATAAACTTAGCAGACATAGGGTGAGCAGTGATGGAATGAATTGATTGAATTATTATATAAAAGATAAAATTTATTTTTTTTATGAATAAGATATATTAGTTGAGTAAGTTGAATGTTTTAGTTGGGTAAATCGGTTTAGTTGAATGGATTGGAGTGAAAATTGTATTAAGGGAAGTTACTAATTCTTAATATCTCCGAGATTATATTGGCAATAGGGTTGAAGATAAATTACAATCAGCAAGAGAATTATCACGCACAGAAGCATGAGATAGACAACGACAACCATGAGAAAGGGGAGAGAGGTATGGACAGGCAAGATAAGAAACGAATCATTACAAGCGAATCAGCAAGAATATTCGATCCCCAAAAATGGGTACCTCCGGTTACCATAAGAGCAAAGTTGTTTATTCAGGAATTATGGCGCCAAGAAAATAGAATGGAGAGATTATTATGATGAGTTAAAACTAATTAATGAACTAAGAATACCGCGATGGCTTAGCACATCTAGTGCGCGGAAGATACAGATTCACATATTTTGTGATGCGTCAAATAAGGCATATGGAGTGGCTGTATACATACGAGTTTAGGCGAAAAATCAATGGAGATCAAGGTTGTTATGTTCCAGAAGTAGAGTCGCACCTATTAAGTTGATGACAATACCAAGATAGTTCGCAAGGTCAAGGAGATACCAATGTTAACAGCAGCATCAATCTACATTAGATTGAGATTCAGAGATAGTATTGCATTGTTTAAGGAAGCCTATCAATGAATTAAAAACGTTTGTGGCTAACCGAGCTAGCATATATTGAGATATTCAATGTTAGAGCAATTTCGTCATGTTAGATCGGAACATAATCCAGCTGATTTGATATCTCGTGGAATAAAAGTTAAAGATCCAAGATCCAAATCGAGGTATGGGTTCCAAGATCCAAAAGGAACCAAATCGAGGCAACTTTGTAATTATTACAACAAATAAGGAAGGAGACTATGTACCAAGATTATCAATTTGTGAAATAGAAAAAGCAATTAATTACGGGACAATTGTTTCACAAAAACAATCATTCCCAGCGGAATATGAAGCGATACGTCATAATAAGGAGTTATCAAAATAATAAGGAGTTATTACTCGGCTCTGGATGTTGAAACCATTGATGGATGAGCAAGGCATAGTGAGAATATCAGGGAGACTAGATAATACGCAGCTACCACTAAATCAACGAAGACCAATAATATTAGATTACAAGAGTGTACTAGCGAGAAGAATCGCGGAAAAGGCTCATAGAGAATTGTGTCATGAAGGGGTGCAACTTTGTACGCAATATTTAAGGAGAAAATATTGGGTTCTACAAGGGCGAATTTTATTACGCAGCATAGTATATCATTGCGTGAAGTGTTGCAGGTATAGGCAAAGTACAGCGCATCAATTGATGGCCGATTTGCCACAGTATCGGTCGGTTAAGACCAGCGCCTGCATTTTATCATTCTGGCGTGGATTATGCAGGATGAATTTAATTAAAGCAAAGTCGTAACACAACGGTAAAGGGGTACATAGCAGTATTTGTGTGTATGGTGTACAAGGCAGTCCATTTGGAATTGATTAGTAGTATGGAATCCGAGTCATTTATCTCGGGGTTAACCCGCTTTGTAAACTTGCGAATTAGAGCAGTGCATCATATGTATAGTGACAATGGCAGTAACTTCATTGGAGCTGACAGAATTCTCCGTGAAGTCGTCAGTTATGGATTATTTGGAAATGCGTAGCATTCAATGGCATTTCAACCCACCAAATGCCCCACATCATGGAGGCATTTGAGAAGCAACTGTTAAATCGGTCAAAAATCATTTAAAAAGAATAGGTGGAGCACAGTTCTACACATTTGAAGAGTTAGCGACCTTATTTGCGAGAATTGCGACGTGTTTAAGCTCAAGACCATTGACACCAATCAGTAAAGACCCAACGGATTTGGCAACATTATCACCGGGTCATTTCCTAACCGGGTAACCGATGCTCGCACCACATGAAACGTTATTGGAAGATATCGTCGAATCGGTTGTCTGCCTGGCAAAAATTACAAAAAAATACAACAAGAATTCTGGATCAGGTGGTCACAGAAATATATATAACGGAACAGCAACATCGTAACAAGTGGGCCAATGAAACCAGATCATTAAGGGTGGGAAATATGGTATTTATCAAAAATGAAATAACCCCACCAAGTCAATGGTTGATGGCAAGAGTTATCGAAGTATCTACGGGGCACGACGGAAGAGTTAGAACATGTAAGGTCAAAACAGAAAAGAGCAACTTAGTATAACCCATCCCCCAATTATGCTTGCTACCAGTAGAAAGCAAGGAAACCAGAACATTCGAAATAAAAACCATAAACATGTCGGACATATATTTTTATTTTCTGAGAAAACAAGAATCGGCGAATTCACCAAGAACACCAGATGCTCGTAATATTTAGAAAAAATTATCTTCAGCTAAAAAATTTGATCAGTCTCCACCAGGAGAGATATTCTCTTCAATGTTATGTAAGAGAGTAATTTGTATGCTGTGCCAAGGAGAGCTGTGCCGCAATAGTTTTCGCATTTTGAGCGATCTCCTTTTTTAAGGATAGGGCACAACGTGGACACCTTCCATTCATCAGGCATAACTTCACTTTGCCATACTAATTGGATAAGGTCAAAAAGATAGTTCCACAAAGTATCCCCTCCAAATATCAAGAGCTCCGAATTAATACAATCAACGATTTCCTCGTAGGATGGGCCCTCTTTGCACATCTCCCCAGTCTGTATTTGATAACTTTCAAATACAGAATTTGACACTTCTTGTTGAACATTAAGTAAATCGGAGAAACGCTCCTTCAGGAGTATCAGGCACTGCATCGATGTTAACATAGAGGAGCCCGATGACTCCTTTAAAGAAGTTACGAGAACTGTGATCATTGCTTAGTTGTTGTATTCTTAAGACTTCAGCATTCTACCATTCACGCTTTTTCTGTCTACAAATCAGCTGTGCGGTTTTCGCGCTTCTTTATATGCTATATTCTGTCGCTCGACAGCAAGACAACACTCCTCATCAAACCAATCATTATTGGGTTTAATTGCTACCATACGTAAAGTCACCTGGGCAACAGTGAGAACCGAAGTTTTCAAAACCTTCTATAGAGCGTTTACATCATCAGAATGGGAGATAGTTTCCATAATGCTACTGCTAAAAAGATCCTGATATTGAGCTGGCTCATTTTCGTTTATCAGACCTTCTCAATTGGAATGTAAGTTACGGTTTCCTGTGAACCCTTGTTTGCGATGCATGGGAGAGTGCTCCCAACCACAGGGGCCAGCTAGCCAAACATCTTGTTGCAACACCAACAATTGGGACATCGCACCTATCCAAATAGATCGTTCCTATAGCAACTTGTTTCTTTTTTTTTTATATAAATGTTCAGAGCACTTAGGATATAGGTATGTATATCCTTTATATGAAAGTTTTAGCAACAAACACACAGCACTACTGCAAAAGGTAAAAGGAAGGATTAGGAGGGAAAAAGGTAAAAGAGGACTAAAAGGAATAAAGGTTTTCAGTCTTCTAGTTGTTAACTTTTGATATTAAGTTTGAATCTCTGTAAATTGTATTCCAAGGGAAACGTCTCGTCATTCAGTTTATTCCACATTCGCGTACTCCTAACAAAAAATAAGTTTTTAAATTTATTGGTCTTCGCGAATTTAATTTCCAGATTGTATCGGTGTACCAGGCGTCTTAAATTACGCGCGGGCTTTGACAAACCAGGCATAAATTCATAAAGTTCCGATGAACAATAACCATGAAAGTACTTGTAAAACACGCATAAGGCTCCCACATTACGCCTATGGGAAAGAGAATCAAGATCAGATAATAATTTTATGTCTTCAATCATTCGAGATGCTCGGTTTTGGACCCGATCGAGTGCAGTTAAATGAGTTTTCGGTGCTCCAGCCCAAATATGAGAATTATACTCGAACCTGGGTCTTATGTAGGTCTTATATATTGTAAGTATTTTGGATGGATTAAAGTAAAACATACATCGTCCTAGAAATCCAAGACATTTGGCTGCACCAATCGCTGCTTTGTTTATTTCTTCAGCTCAAGATATTCCCTTTGATATAGTTAAACCAATAATCTTAAATGTGTCAGTCAGACAAAAACCGTGAATAACCATCAGTTCGGCCAGAAAAACCACAGGATTGAAATTTTTTGGGATTAAATTCAAATCTGTTGGCTTCACCCCATTTAATAATGGAATTGAGATCTTGCGTAAGGCGATCATTCATAGCTATTCTTTCTGCGAGAACATCGTTTCGCGATGAAGGAGAAGGTAAACTGTAAGAGGTGGAATGTGAGCTGTCATCAGAATAGGAGAATATTGGATTGAGAGTTGCTGATAGAAGATCATTGATGAAAATTAGAAAAAGGGTTGGAGAAAGAACGGATCCCTGAGGAACACCAGCGTTTATAAGAAGTTGATCGGAAGTTACACCATCCACCACCACTTGGATTTTGCGACAAAGAAGAAAATTCTCAATCCATAAAATTAACGAACCGTGAAGGCCAACTGCCCTTAATTTACACAGCAAACCCTTGTGCCACACGCGATCAAATGCTTTTGAGATATTGAGTGCAATGACTTGAGATTCACCAGGTTGATAAATGCTTCTGTTCCATTGTTCAGTAACAACATTAATTAAATCACCTGCTGAATGCCCTCCGCGAAAACCATACTGACGATCGGAAATTAGATGATTAGCTTCCAAATATATCATCAGCTGGAAGTTGATTATGGTCTCAAGTACTTTAGAAAGCACCGAGACGATAGCGATTGGGCGATAATTTGAAGAGTCCGATTTACTGCCCTTTTTTGGCACAGGATGTATGTTAGCAGTTTTCCAGATGGAAGGGAAAATGCCAGAAGACATAGATCGGTGAAACAGACATGATAGTGGCTTGGACAGGGATTTACAGCAATATTTGAGGACAATTGGGGGAATATAATCCGGACCGGCTGACTTATTGGTGTTAATGTTTACAAGGACTTTAGCGACAAATCTAAATCTAATGCGGTGCATCGATGAACTGGCTAGAGAGATAATCGGGGGTATTAAGTTAGAATCAGGTAAATTAGAGTTTGCTGCAAATTTTCGAGCGAAGAGATTAGATGTTTATTGAGCTGTAGAGAAAATATAGACCCCATCTCTCAGAGGTGGTATTGATGATTTCCTACTGTTCAAGAAGTTTTCCTCTACTTTGCGGACAAAGCACCAAAAAATCCGTTTGCTATTTCCTTACTTTAAGACCTGCCGCAACTCTTTTCGCACTGAAGTTTACGTAGATAATTTTCCAATATTGCTGTGGTGACCTTCTTTTGTTTATTGTTTAATGATGTGTCAAACTTTGATTCAGGATTCATGTACTTAAATATATGATCGAAAGAACGATAGATAATGATGCCAGTTTAAAAAGGTTCTTAAAGCTTACCTATATATAATGAAATGGCGCAGACAGATTTGGTTTGCTCATCATAATTTACATTTGTAAATTTATTGTTTTTGACAATATTATTTTTTTGTAAATAATAAACTTTGTCCTTCAAAACCATTTTCCCACGTAACAAATATACAAATAACTCCATATATAACATGTAGGTCACGGTAATGTGACCTTGCAACATTTTCAAAACACCGATTTGTCTTTAAATCTGGTAATAAATCTATATTGTAAGTCAAAGATATGCTAAAATATTGAGCGTAATTTTAGATATTGTGCGGGCGTTTGATTTGTTAAATTTAATCGCTGACCAGTAAGGTATGTCGTTAAATTATTTATATTTAAATCTAAAAATTTTATGAAAATAAATTTATGAGATGTTTGTTGCCTAAAATAGATGACATAAACCATCTTCGTTAATCTTCAACTAGAAGCAAACAACACATTTTTTTTCTCCTCCACCCAGTCAAATAACTTTTTTGTTATATCCTGTAAAGAGAATTGTTATATGGCCAAAAATGTTAGAGTACGACCCAATCCGTCTGTATCTTGGCCGGAAGCAAATATCTTAAATTTTTGGGCATGTTGTGTAGCTTTATTTATCCGTTTGTTTATGTCTTCTTCTGCCCCATCTATGTTTGCCGCAATGTAAATAAGCTATACGTTTACATGTTAAATTTGATATTGGTTCATGTCCATCGAGGTGGCCATATTTGTGTTTAGTTTTACCGTTTTGGTTTTAAAATTTGTGGGCCTCAACCACTACGTCGATAACATTTGTTAGCTAAGCTTACGCATGCGACGAGTAAACCTGTGACCCAATCCATCGGGATACTTTTTAGTTTGCTTTTTGATGCTTGGATATACCTGACAAATATGTGCGTTTATGTAAAATGACAGTAACGCAGTCACAATGTTGTTTCAAAGTTGTGAATAAGCCATCAAGATTTTTCGCAATTAGCTCTGGTGTACAATGAGGAGGTGCTCTGTTCCCGATATTCTTAAATCGCATGTTAGAATTTATCTTTCGTAAAAGCGAAACACTCCAGGACAAAATTTTGTACCAACAGTCCAACCAGGTTCTGGCATATAAAGATGACATCTGTATAATTGGACTGAATGGCAACTGTGTTAATCTATATGTACGATGGTCAGCTTCTGTTGATCTCAAAATCAATGAGTCCAAAACAAAATATATGATCACCGGTTTTAGAGACCAGGAAGCAATGAAGTCCAACCGACCATTTGCTGATGTAGTCCACTACTACCATCAGAACGTAGTCCACTACATTGGAACGGTCCTGCAACATCCATAGTAATCCTTCCAAATGCTGGCCCAATGTTGTATTATCGCATTCTCTCTCAAATTTTACGAGCGAGCCTTTTAACCGCCATACATCATACTTCTGACGCAATTATTCTAATCACTGCCAACATCTTGAACAGTTTAATAATTATCGTATTATGGCTAATGCTTTATTGCTTCCTTTGGCCGCCACTAGTTTCACCATAGTCTCCTTTTAACATCTCTGAAATCTGAACCTTATAAGGTACCATTTTTAACGATTGCATTGATTGCGACGGCAGAAAACCTTGCCTCAGAACTTTTATAAGTCTGCCGTTGAAAATGTTTCTTTGACTTCCATTCGACCGCAATGACAGCAATGTACTCGGCAAGGTTGGATTTATAAGCCCTTGGCATTCCTGTGTGCATTAACCTTTAGATATGCAATATTAAAATTGTAGCTCTGCCGTCCCTCAGTCGGACGCGCTACTTGTCCTTCAGGAGTTTTAAACTATAGTTACTTAAGTCACCATGATCCGTTCTTCAATGAAATGATTGACCAACGATATATTTATGAAAATGTTTTATCGACCTCTTGTGACAAAACACCTCCTAGTCTACTATTACTTAAATGCAACTTCTTATTAAACTCGCTCTGTTACTTGATTAACTCAAATGCTTTCTCTTTTCTGATTAACTCTAGCAAAATTTTGTAAACATCAACAAATACTGGTTAACTGGTATTAACCGCCGTTAATGTATAGATAAACAATCCAATAAAACTTGATTCTTGTAAATTGTTTTGTCTGAGCCAGTCCCTTGCCGCTGAATTGTTTTCCACATCCGTGTGTTGCTGTTTTGTGTCGAAAATATTTAACCGCGTTACGAAACAATGTACATTGCAATATGTTAAATTTCTTTGAACTTAGCTTTAATCCTGTTTATTGAATTCTCGTGTACATGCATCACGGTAAAAAATCGAGACTAATTTTAAATCTTGTTTGACTGCATATAGGTCCTAAACTATTTCGGTTTAATATTAAACTTTTAAAAAATCTAGATGAACAAACACAAAAATTTAAAAAATCTCAATATAATGTTAAAACTAATGTTCAAAAAGGCTTGGTTTAAAATATAAACTCGATAGTTTGTAATCATATAAAAAAAGTATTAAATTTTTATTTTATTTTAAATAAAAAGTCAGTAATTTCCTGATCTGATCAATTAGGTATTGGTTTTTGTTGAACAGCTCTAACCTCTATCATTCCAGTATTCCACCTCCACCATTGAATTCGGTGTGTTGGCTAATTGACTAAAAAAAGCAATATAAATATTATTTACAATCAAGAGACGAAACTTGCTTCGTTTCATTAACAGTTCGGTTTTGCTCGAGATAAAGGGAATATTTGAAATTAATTTGATATACAAATTAAAAAATTCGCTCTCTTATTCAGCGACCAAACTACAATAATATCTTTTTTTTTAATTAAAAAAATTTTATTTTGACAATATTTACATAAATTTCCTTAACTAAAATTCTTAGCCTAAACTTTATCATCTAATCACAATTCACAATAATATCTTAATATCTTTTTTTTTATACCTAAAAATATTTAATTGGTTAATATTTACATAAATTTTCTTGGTTCATACCACGTTTTTATACTTCATATGATCGTGTTGTTATAGTGAATTATAAGAAACAATGCAAATTTAGTTTATTACACAATTTTTTAATATGGAAAATTTAACATAACTCTTATGTTTTTTTTTTAACCTGATAACCGTTATGGACAATTTTAAATCTTTTATGTTTTAAATTTTAATATTTAAGAGAAAATTTTGGATTTTTTAAACCTTTTATGTTTAAATTTTATGACCAAATATATAATTTTTTTTGTACTTAAAATCAAATGGTTAGAGTTTTCTATATTAGTTGCCAAAACAAAAAAGATTTATTTCAAGTGTTTTTTTTTGGTTTTATTTTAGATCAGAACTTTTTATGTTAAAATTAATGCTTTGTAGTTTTAAATAAGTTTTAAACTTTTTGAAGTTAAAGAATTAGCATTGAATTGTTTTATTATTTTATAAAACTAGTTTGGTTTAAAGAAATGTTTTAAAGTTGGTCTCGATTTTTTACCTTGTGGATACATATCATCTAGTACACTAGGCACATCGTTTAGTATAAGTTTTATTAATCATTCGAAAGTTACAGGAGCGTTATGTAAGCCAAAAAGCATGACATTAATTGTACGTTCTTTATTTTCATCTGTGACTTCCAGTGATTTTTCACTGTTTTCTACTGCCGTCGTTTGTTGACCTGAACACCCAGATCCAATTAAACGGAAACTAAACCTCTTCCAGAAACGGAAATACAATCATGTAAGGCAAAAAAAAGTAATAGTAACTTGTAGAAGCTTTCAAATCTGCAGCAAATGTGGGGAAAATGCAGAAATAGCATGATGGAAATATGTTGCACAAATTGTAACACGCTACAAAGAATGATTTAATCTAAAACTATAAGCTATCAAGAAGGTGAGACCATGTAGTAATGCTTTAACTAGAAAACATTGGATATCAGACATTGGATTATCAATCAATGAAGTTTTTAGTGGCTTAATACGAGAAATAAGTTATGATACGATGTTATTGCAACAGTTTTCTGCACTGTTATGCTCAACACATTAAGTTGTTCTTTAATGTTACAAGAGAATCTGGCTAGACTTTTTATTTCAATTTGCTCGTAGTCTAAGTTTGGGAAGATAATGAAATCCTACTTGCTTTGCTTGAGCTTTACGCCTTATTTTTTAGTCTGTTCAATCAAAAACAGTTACATTTGATCACTGAACCGAAAACGGAGACATAACTATTTTGCCACATCATCTTAAACAAATGTAAATTTTGTCAGTGATACCAATGTTTAAAGTTTATTAAAATAAAATGCGAAACTCTTTACTCCAGAACACAAAGGGTGATTATGTTAAATTTTTGCGAATCGCTTGAAAAAAGAGCAAACTTAAATTTGAAGTCGGCTATCTTTGAAAGGAGAGCCGCCATTTGGCAGGCGTAGAGGTTGCTGTCGCTGGCGACGGATCCTCGGGGGTAGAGAACGACTTATTTTTGCTTCAATATTACCGTGATCGGTTCATCGAGTATTTCGCTTCGATTGTCTCAATTCAGGTGAAACTTATTCTGTTTAAACAGGAGCTTCTGTTAAGATCGCTCGTAGCAGCATCAACCGTCTATTTCAAGCAAAGCAGAATTGTTAAAGGAATTGGAAGGTTTAAGGAGTTTTTTAATGCACGAGTTACGAAGTGAATACTTTGGAATATCGCTTGGCCTTTGCCTCTTTTGTACAATGCATTCGATTTGCTTAAAAACGCACCATCGCTTGTGCTCGTCGACGACTTTTCATGAAGTAATTTCATTTTGACGACGTCACTGTTTAATTTATGCTCCATCTTATCAACGGCCATTACATACGCCATTGTAGCGATAAACCGTTGAGTAAAAAATATCCAACCCATTCGTCGTTTAGTTTCACGCCAATCAAATTGAATATGAATGTTATTTAGCGGCTCTACAGAAAGTATTAAAGTCGTTCGAGCCTTTCTATCTTCTTCATGGCCTTCGATCGATTTCCATAATCCGCAATGCTTATAGGGTGTCCCAATAACCGGTTCAGATTTGACATATCGATTATTTTGGCTCTGGCAACACTAACGTCATTCTTTCTTTGACAGAAACTCAGTATATTATTTCTCTTTGACGAAATGAGTCACTTAATGCTTCAACAAAAGTGGAAAAAGTGCTCCTCGTGTTCGTTCAGCCGAAAATATCGCCGTGGTTGCCTAAAATATGCGCCAACGGCCGAGAACAACGGAATCAACTACCGCCACATGTTAACATCTTTTTTGTGGCCATATCTTGAAGATACTGGTTTGGACGACCTTTGGTTCCAGCAAGATGGTGCACTATGTCACACATTGGGCGTTACAATACAGAAAATGCGTTAAAAATTCGATGGCCGCATTATCAGTCGAAATGGTCACGGAAATTGGCCGGCAATGAGCTGTGATTGGAACCCTTTGGATTTTTATTTGTGGGGTGCCGTGAACGACAAGTGTTATACGGACAATCTACAAACAATTGAGCACTTGAAAGCCAATATTGAAGCAACCATTGCCGAAATAGATCCGCACACAATCCAAAATGTGTTCAGAAATTGGACCCTCGTGAAACTACTGATAGTTTTTAACAATTAGTGTTCCTGCCTGACCCTCTCTAAGTGTCGTAGCTTCTTTTTAATTTTTGCAGTCATCCTACCTTGTATGCTCCACGGACTCAAGCGTACATTCAATAATGTTTGCTCAGGTTAATGACTCATTTTATGACTTATTTCATAAGTCATCTCATTTATCATTTTATGACTAAGCTAGAAAACCATCTTTCCATATCTCCTATTTGTCCATTTATTTACTCAAGGTATTAGTCGATGAGCCCGACGTCCTTTTGGCGAATTATCCCAACGCATCTGCTACTCGTTTAAAGTTTCCGCATGAATCATATTACGATTTTCCTTCTTGTTCTCATCCTCACGGCGGGAATAGGTATAGTTTGACGTTCCGTAGCTAATAAATCTACTGGCGGCATTCCTACTATGAGACCCGGACCTTATCCGAGACCGTTCTAAATGCACGAACCACTCTTAAAGCGCTTAATTTATAAACAGAAGCCACTTACTGTTTATATGTGCACTTTTCTAGAGCAATCACCTAAATCAGAGCGCCATACATCAGAACAGATGTTACTTTGCTAATTTTTAATAATTTACGACTCTAACGCACCTAATATATTTAGCAGTATTTGCGACAAGACTCCATTTACTCTTACAGCTTTCTCATACACTTTTCTTTCTGGAGATTAGAACTATTTACGTCTTATATTCCACCAAAAGCAAACCCATAGACGATAACCAATCCTGAATGGCTCTTACATTCCACCTCCTCTCTAAGCTTTGTCACCTCAACAACTACCACATCATCAGCAAAGCCGACAACTGTTGCCCTTTATGATATCGTTAGTTTAAAAATGCTACCACACATGGCGTTCCACAACGTATAGGACCTAGCATCGAATGTTTGGGTTCTTCACCGGTTATTTGCTAGTCTTTTGTGCCTCCATCGCTCTAGTACTTTAAAATCCTATATTGCTTAAAAAATTAGCAACCAACCTAGTTAAATATACTTGAAAGTGTCTAGACTTAGTAACGCTTCTAATATGCTCTGCCATCTAGCCAAATTGAAGGCCTTTTTAACATCAAATATGACCGCCGCAAAATATTTATTAAAAAAATAAATCTTCCCTATTCTCCGAGATCTGCAATTGTTCCCCACAGTCTTTCGCATGTGATCTTCTCTAATATTTTACCAGCAGTATCCAGCAAGTAGATTGGGTGGTATGGTGATGCAATTTCTACCACCTTTGTCCCTTTTGGCAGAAGTACCTGCCCTTCCATTGACATTGGTTGTTGTTGAAATCACGTAGAGACAATATTTTCCAACAATTCTGGGCACGACGGAAATCCATTGCATGTACCCTTAAACTGTTTCATAACTTTTCTATATTGCTTAAACCCAGGGATTCCGGTCTATCTTTTCACATAATTCTTGAAAGCATTGATGTTTGTTTGCTTTGATGGAATACTGAGGTTATGAGGAAAAAGCACAATTTGTTGCCGTAACTCATGTGTATTTCTGGCCTTCCACGTTTATATAAGCGACTAGCACGGAGATACTTTTTAAGCAGGTCGGCTACTTCCGTAGTTTACCAAAACACTGAATCATTTGAGATAACCATTGATCACCGTGGCATTGCTGCATCACAAGCTAATATAAGGTAATCTGCGTCATTTGAGCTACCTGATTTTCTGCAGTTCCTGACACAAGTCTATCAACATGAAAATAAAAAGTTTTTTATGAAACATTTTATGTTTCCTGCCCCTTAAGGTCCGTTGTTTTAAACATTCATTGTTTTCCATCATGCAAGACGCACAAAATGGCTTACTGGTCGCTGTGTGAAGATCAATTACTTTCCTAACTTTTCAAACTCCTTTTCCATCTCATTATAGGGGGTACCGGTCAAAACTGGATATTCTACAATTGGATTTGCCGAAACAGGATATTTTAAAACGAGATAAGGTACAAAACGAGATATGGTACAAAACTGGATATTTCAAAATTGGATAATTCAAAACGAGATAAGGTACAAAATGAGATATGGTACAACACTGGATACTTCAAAACAGGATATTTCGACATGTGATTTAAACTTAAAATGATTTTTTAGGAAAGTTCTGGAATATGGCCAATTAGGAAGGAACTCGGTGAGTTCTTAACCGATTATGATGAAATTCTATATGTAGGATGGGAATGGGATTTTAAAATGATTTTTTCAAGTCAATGATTATTTTAATTAGATGAGAAAAGCAGCAATTAAAAAAAAAACATTAAGTGAAGGAAAATTCTATTTCTCTCCTTAGAAATATTCAAGTATGGAACCTTACTGGCCTTATTCCAGAACTTTCCCAACAAATCATTTTAAAATCCCATTTTCATCCTACATATCGAATTTCATCAAAATCGGTTTAGAACTCGCCGAGTTCCTCCCTAATTGGCCATATTTCAGAACATTCCCAAAAAATCATTTTAAGTTTAAATCACATGTCGAAATATCCTGTTTTGAAGTATCCAGTGTTGTACCATATCTCGTTTTGTACCTTATCTCGTATTGAAATATCCAATTTTGAAATATCCAGTTTTGTACCTTATCTCGTTTTGTCAAATCCTATTTTGAAATATCCAGTTTTAAAATGTCCAGTTCTGAGCTGTTCCCCATTATAGGATAGTTTAATCAATTGAACCGTTCTCTTTATTTCATCATACACATTGCTCTTATTCTTCACATATTCGAGCAGGTTGTTTATCTGCTTTTTAATTGCCGATAATTTCGAAACGCTCGGACTTTCAAACTCAATTTTACTGACTTCTTTTGGCGCCTTTTACCTGGTCCTCATTTAGATCAGGAAGTGAAGTGAGCCTCTTACTTTTGTTGATTGCGTCTACCTCTCCCCCCTCGGAGCCCGGTACTAATAATCCGAATACTAGGGGGTGCCTTCACCTAGTATTTTATACCTACTTCCGCAGGTTTTCTTCAGCCGCTTCTAACATGGGGAGCAGACGCTGTTCAAAGCCGCATCTCCTGATAAATAGACGCTTTATTGCAGTTTTGGTCCGCGAAAGGTATTTTACCCCACTTACCTGCCGGCAATCCGGTATTGACATTACCAATTTTTCCGAGTTCGTTCCGATCCCTCAACAATACTTCTAAGCGTTAACAGTTAACTATAAGTATGTTGTATAGGTTATTTATAACCTTGAAAAATTTATTTATTTCGTGGTCATCGATTAATCACCAAAATTTTGGTAAAATATTGAAAAAGAAAGCAATACCATATATAAATTTAGATCACCATAATACGACTTTGTCAAATTAGTTAAAAACATTGGGATCGACCTTGATTGTGCGTCTCATCGATGTCTCAAATATTTTAGCACAATTTTAGATATATCGTGTGGGCGTTTGTTTTTATTTTGATATCGATATTATAAATTTAGGGGTCACATTTTTTGAACTAATCGTAACGAAAGACATCTTCAGTCTAATATTCGAGTATATAAGCATACACCATAATTGAAACGTTAAGATACCTTGGTTCGATTAAATGATGCGTTGTACATAGTCGAAAACTTACCACGCAACATCACCTATATTGTAAATCTGCAACATTAATTTTGTTAAAATCGGTCAAATCATTTATTGTTTTTCTGCGGTTAAGTTTGGTAGAATTTAAATAATTTTTCTTGTTATATAGTCGCTGTTGATGTTATAAAATTGTTTAGTGTGATAAGACAGTTCAAGAATATATATCCAAATAGTGTTAAATATGATTGTTGTGATATTTTTAATAATAGTGTTTTGTAGTTTACTTACCTATTGGCTTAATTTACGCCATATAAAAGCCAGTATTTTGCATGAAAAAATAAAAAATTTTCCGGGCACAAATCGTGCACTCCCATTCATTGGAGATTTATACATAGGATTTTTGAAGCCTTCGATTCATGGTAATATACTTTCAATATTTTATATAATACTAGTTCAGTGTTTATTTTTGTGTAAATTTTATTTCGGGTGAGCTCAGAAAAGTTTAAGTGAAATTATAAGTTCGTACAATATCGAGCAATTAGCTCTGGTTAAAGCAGCTGGACTATCGAAATCTGTTGGGGGCTTTTGGTTCTCAAATAGGTTCAATTCTGCTTAACCAGCGTTTTTTTGCACAATTTTATAATTTATGTTTCTTAAATGAAGTTTCACATTTGACGCGGGCAGTGCCCCAATGGTTACTTTTGTTTGAATTTACAAAGTTTATTATATTTCTTTGTAACAATTAAGTGTAATTGCCGAAAACTAAAGTTGTAAAGGTTTCTGCCGTAGAAACGACGTACGTGTAAATTTTATGATGTATGTCAGCGACCTTGAAAACATTGTAGATTTGTCTTCTTAGTACAACCATAGATGGATGTTCAATTCTTCATTTTTTTAACATGTCCTTTCCATCTTACCTTGCGATCGATGAAAATGCCGATGCATACGTGATGCTCATAAGTCTCGCAAATTAACAAAATAAGGATTACTAAAGATGACGTATTTGAGATTCAAATTTTAATTTGCTACAGGCATGGCATTCTCGATACATCTAGTAAATCAGCCATTTTATTCAATTCAGAACATTGTTGAATTTTATGTTTGAATAAATCTTAAATCAAAGCAACCATATTTAAAACATAAGTTTATTTCATTTGTGACATATATGTGATAAAAACAAAATCAATTTTTTATTTTTTATTTTTTGCGATGCAGAAATAATGATATTTTTAAAATTAAAAGAAAAATATATCATCCTCAAACGGATTTCCACTATACCAAAAATGTTTTCTTGGGATTCGATACCTTTTCATGGAAAAATGGTGCCATTTTTCAAAAAATTTAACCTCAAATTGCAAATATTTAATTTTGCATTTGTTTTTAAAAAATGTACGACTATTACATAAACAAAAGTTTGTTAATTGTTTTGTTTTATAATTATTGACAAAATAAACCATATTTTTGCACGAAATGTTTAATCGCATATATTAGAGTGTCCAACGTTAAGGTTCAAACAGATTGTATCCGTTCCGTTTCGTCCGTTTCATCCGTTTTGTAAAACACAATGTGTCCGCTCCTTTTAATTTAATACTCCGTTTATTATTAAAATATTATTAATTATATAAAATGTATTCAATTTGATTTTGTGCACTTTTTATGATAAAAAACAATTTTGATTGTCAAATAACATAAATTGAGGTTATGTCTTCCGTAAAAAATAAAATTCATGTCCAGTGTCTGCTCCGTTTTTCTCCCTCCACTCATTATGTTCACCACATTGATTTTTTATACGATTCGACAGTTCTAATTAAAGATACGTTCTGTTTGAGCCCTTACCCAAAAATGTTGTTTGTTTACATTCTATAATTTTTCTGGGCCCCTATTTGGGAACTCGATTCGATTTGCTGATCAATACGATTCGAGTGTGAATTTGTATTTAGGAACTCGATCGAAAATAAAAATGTACATTGTTAAATAATGAACAGGGAAATTTTTTGCTAATGGTTATACCTATACTAAAATTAAACATCTTGTTGAATTTTGACATTTGACATTTTAATTTTCACATTTAAATTAATTATATATATATATATATATATATATATATATATATATATATATATATATATATATGTATATAAATTTATATATATATATATATATATATATATATATATATATATATATATATATATATTTATATATATATAAATATATATATATATATATATATATATATATATATATATATATATATTTATATATATATAATATATATATATATATATATATATATATATATATATATATATATATATATATATATATATATATATATAATTATGTACAAATATCTTAATTAGCTAAATAATAAAGCGTCGGCTTCCATCTTTAAATTTTTAATTACTTACATTTTAAAACTTTGTGTCCTCTTTATAAGGCTTCGTTAACAAAACTAACAACGAACGCAAATACGAATATGAACGTACAAATAATGCTCGTAAACGTATAATGAAATAAGGGAAATTTTCCATCGTTTCTTGTCTAAACGATTTTGTTTTATTGTCGTTGTTGGTTGTTTTCATTGCATACCGATTGATCGAATACCGAGTTCACAAATACCGATTGTTCGATTACGTCACTCGTTTGTTCGATATCGAGTACCCAATCAGGGGCCCAGTATATTGCGTGCAATAGAAAATCGCAAAATCGATCGAGCACGTCAAAAATTCATTTTCAGCTCACAAATTGCTAATTTGCTTGCTAGAATGTATCGAACATGCCCCCGTAAGTCTGTTATTCTATGAACTTATTCTATCGTATAGTGATTTTCTCTAAACCTAAATTAATGTTGTTTCGATTTTCTTTTATTGACGAAAACCATAGATTAAGATATAATACAGATGGCCCATACACAATAAACAAAAATGTATATGAAAAATAAAAAGTAGAATCCGTTTCTCCTGGGTACTGTATAATGAAGGTTTGTAAAATATGCAAAACCCTCTTTACTACAAGCATTGAAATTTTATTGTCACAAATTCTTATATATTTTTAAAATTTATTGGTGGAAATCAAAACTCTCTTTACTACAAGCCGTATTGTTTGCATACTCATGCTATACAAAAATATATACTTTGATTGTATTGTAAGTAGAAAATCGTGTCGGAAAATCGTGTTTTTTATAAGGAGTTTTGATAGTTACTAACACATCTAAAGTATATATTTCCACTAATACACTTTTAAAATGTATGAGAATATGTGTCAACGAAAATTTCAATACGGCTTATAGTAAAGAGGGTTTTGGTGGAAATATATACTTTAGATGTGTTAGTAACTTTCAAAATCCATATATAAAAAATTGTAATTTTCTCATTAAATAACGCACACCATTACCATAATTTTTTTTTCTCTCTACTTGTGGTATTAAACGTCAAATTTTATTTTATTTGTTTAGTGAATGATGTTAATTGTGAAATTTTCAAGTTAAATATATTAATTATTTTTAATTATATATATATATATATATATATATATATATATATATATATATATATATATATATATATATATATATATATTGTAATTATTTATTTCTATTAAAACCTAGCGTGCGGTGTAATTAGTAATATATACAGTGTAAACATAATAAATAACATAAAAGTTGAGGTTATGTTATTCGAATTCTTGTCTTAGTTTTGTTTTTGATTTTTTGAAAATTTTTACTCTCTTTTCTTAATCTCTTTTGTATTAGTATGTGAATGTTTCTTTTTTTTATACTATAATCTCGATCATATCCCAACACGATATTTTTACTTACAATACAATCAAAGTATATATTTTTGTATAGCATGAGTATGCAAACAATACGGCTTGGACAATAACAATACGGCTTTAGATGATTCTGAAAATATGCATGCGACAGTGAAAGTGATTTTGAAAAAATAAAACCAAGTTGCTTTTCTATGCAATGAAATCTTTCTTTGTAGTTGTAAAATATATGTTTGTACTTTGTACAGTGAACCAAAAAAATGCTTTTTAATTTTTATTCAAACTAGGGGTACCGGTCAGCATAATAAAAGTACCCATCACTTACTTTTATATTTTTTTTTAATAGGACCATCTTTTTATATCTTAATCTATGCTTAATCCTTGTGAGCAGTAACTTTTCAAATAATTTTGAAATATCAGGACGTATAGTGAAATCGGCTTAAACGATTTTATCTTGTTTGCTGGTTTGCTTAGTTTCGGGATCTTAATTACTTCTATAACTTTTCATTGACTTAGAAAATACTTTAGTTTAAGGCCTGCGTGTATTATTTGAACCATTTTTCATTTCCCTTTTCAAAAATGGTTTTTATCATTTGGGCAGTAATTAAATCATACCTTGAAGAATTTTTTGCACTTAAATTACACTTGATCTCAAAATTTAATTCCTTTAATGTTACAAGTTGTATGTTTTGCTCATCAATTTTGCTTAAAGCTCTTATGTCTTTATCAGCTGTTTGCCTAGGTAATGGTAGAAACGTTTCTTTTCTCATATAATATAATTGTGGAACATGCTGCGCTAGTTCATACGCTTTTCAGATGACAACTAGAGCATCAAGGCCACATTTTTACTTTGCCAGCCGGACGTTTTTTGCTTATATGTTTCGACATATTCCTTCGAGATGTTTCATTAACAGCATAAGACGATTGCGGGGTGAGTGAATAACTTTTCGTCTTAGTACACTTATAACTAATAAGTTTGGCTCCATTTAGGTTTTAGTCGGTTTCTTTCTTGTAACCTCGGAGTTTTGAGTGAATTAGTACATTTTATATCTTAACCTTTGCAGTTCTTTTGCTAATTCACATCCTCAATATTTCAATTTGAAGGAAGGTGCCCTTTACAGGTTATACATTTTGCCAGATTGTTTCCTTTGATTGTGAAAATATTTTTAATTTTCCGCTTTTTTTAAATGTAAGCATGAAGAGTATTAGCATTTGCAGAACTTTTGTTTTTAGGTCCTCCATCATATGGATCTTCCTTTTTACTTATTAGACAGAGATCACTGGCCTTAGCCTTAGCTACATGTTATTTTCTATCTTCGTAAGTAAGCCATTCTGTACCTTCCTCATGGAGCTTTGTAGCTAAAGTGTTATGGGAATCTGGTACATTGATTTTCCACGCGTTATTGTTTAGTGAGGCTATACTCTATAATCCTTATTGGTTGCTGATTTCATAATCGCTAGAATTGATTGATTGATTGTATTTCGGTTAACGCCGGTCCTATTCCCACAGCCATCATTTAACAAACGGTAGGATAGGAGGGATTTTCATACATTTATGTTTCTATAAATATATTTCCATGCATGATAGAAAGGACTAATCGTCGAAAATCTAATTGACGTACACTTTATTTAACACAACACTTTAAAATTAATACAAATTAGATTTGTAAAAAGTTGATTAAATATTACAAATCAATTGAATTAATCGTTTTATGACCAATACCACTGATTTCATAACCGATGGAATACTAACAAATTATGTTATGCTGAATACATTAATGGAATCCTCCCTTTAATTTCGGATCAACCTTTTGTTGTGGTTTTTACCGCTGGAGTGCGATTTTAGTCCCCAGCTAACTGGACAATCCACCTGGGAAATTTATTACGTTTCATTGTATATGCATTGCCTTACTATCGTAAGATGGTTTTTTGATCGATGTTTCCTTCCTCTAGCATTTTATACTTACTTCCAGGTAAGACCACTACTTACATGACGAACTGACGCTGTCTGAAACCGCACCTCTTGGTAAATAGACGCTTTTTTGAGCAGAGTTCCTATGAGGGCATCTCCCTATCTACCATCTAGAGACCTGCTCCATATATGAGACTAACAACTTGCATTCTAATGAAACAAGTATTACATCATTTAATATTTGTTTAGTATAATGTCAATCCATCTCCACTCTTCTGATCTATGTGTCAATTTCTAAATGTTGCGTTTGTTTTTCAAGTTTAATATTTGTTATTGTCTTTGCGCAGAAGCATTTTAATATTCTTAAAACTTGAATGTGATTTTCTGTCATATATGTGTGAAACGTGCTCTATAGATATATAATAAATACATATCAGTAGCGATTTCACACAGGATTTAAACATTCGTAGCTTTAATGGTGTAAGTGATATAATTATGCATTTTCGATTTTGTGTAGCTTGTTATTGTTTTGGTTTTGTTTATTGCTTTGTTAATGTTTTCTTCACTTCTAACCGGTTTTGCTATTACTTAATGTTTCTACCATACGATTTCACAAAGCGTCAAATGAGTGGCAATAAAGAGCTTTTGGAGTCAATATGAATTGTGTTGATAAGGTCAGTACAGCTTTGTTTTAGTCTAAATTTGCCATGATCGTAGGTGTAATTCGGTTGTGAACGGTCATAGCACTAATACCTTTATTCTATTGTGTTATTGAGGAAGAAGATAACTCGCTAGTTTTTAATAGTCATGCTTTTGCAGTTTTTATTCTGTTACCTTTGAATATTTCAGCTGGTATGTTGTTCAGCGGCTTTGCCGCAGAGATGTGAAAATAGATTCCTGCATCGGATGGACGACTCGTCTAGTTAGCCATTTTTGTGGAGGAATGTTTTCGTCTTTGATGAGCACCAGTTCATCTATCTTCACATTGAATTGCCCAAAAGACCATTTTCTTTCCTGAAGTTGACTCAAATAATCAAAATACCACGTTTTACAAATTTCTTTTTTAATTGTCTCTACCTGTGAAAAGGAATGTAAAGGTCGTGTCCCCAATCTTGTCCTCAATCATAGGTTTAAAAGTCAAATCTGCAGGAGCAGTGGCAATTGATACTATAGGTTTTGAATTTAGACAAGCCTCCGTCTGTGATAAAACCATATGCATAGTTCCTCGAAGGTCAATGTTGTTTTTCCAATGACCTAACGGTTTTACTGCTGCCTCCCAAATTTTTTCAAAATGGGGAAAAGAATTGATCTTACAATCCAAAATCCAAATACTAATGAAATTTTCTCAGATTTCATCCAACTTTGCTACCTAGGTCTTTTTTTACCTTTTCTATTGTCAAAACTCCATTCATGTTTTTTAAATTAGCAGTTGTCCTTGGAATAAGTTTTAACTTCCATTTAGGAAGTCTATAAGGCTTCTTGTCCTGCTAGAGCTTGGTTATTTCGCGATCACAATCTTAAAGCCGATTTTATCGGTACTACCTTTTATTTTTGCAACTTACTTTTGTATATAGTTTCTTACAAAGAATGCGCTCACTCTGTCAACTGTGGCATAAAATATAAATGTCTATCTGTTTAGTGTATCCATTTTTATTTGTTCAAAATCGGTGTAATATACAACCAACACTATCGATATTAATCGCAGACATAATATAACGAAATTATGAATATATAATTTACTCGAACTATTGTTGCTTTACAATTCGCATCAGCTTAAATAATATGATTTTCTATTTACATATTTATGCAAATAGATAAGTTATCACAAAAACGGTATAATTTTATCGCGAATATGCGGTTTATTGTAAAATTATCGAATTACTTGTTTACAAACAGAAGATGACGTAAGATGTAAAAAAATTTAATTTACAAATCTGAGAAAAATTAATTTTAAAATGAGATTTCGCTAAAATTCATTACGATATGGAGGCCCTCGAAACTGGTATATGAGTGGGAATATTCTCGTACAGTTCGATTTTTTTGTCTTTTTGCAGGAGGGCGGAAACCCCATTGGTTACTCCCGTTACAATTTACACTTAATGTTTTTAGGACTCTCTAAGATCTTGGCCTTTGAATCAATCTTACTGCATTAGTAGAGTTTAACATTTGCACATACGCCGTATGTCCGCATGTTAGTGATGATGATTTGTTTTTGCTCTGAGTATACTCACTTTCATATTTCATTACAGAAAATGTTGCAAAAATTGCGAAAAAAACTGGCAGAACTGTTTAAGTAAAATCTATGATGCAGTTCCAATCGTTAGTGTCAAACTTTGTCAAAAGCATAAGTTACATTTAGGAAGGTCCATTGACATGGGCATATTTTAGTCTAAAGATTTCGTTACTTTTTTGGGACATATCTTTGTCAGGAACAGTCTTCGTTGTCAAATATGTCATTTTATTTTCTAATTATCATAATACTGAAGATCACGAGATTAACCTATCATAGAATGACTAGAGGTGATCTATAAGAGATGTTTAAAGGTGGTGTATATTCGTATATGGAATAGACAGGATTCAAGGTACCATAAGCGGGAAAAAACCTGTAACATAATCATCCTTTTAAGGCCTTGGAAAAGCTGGTAGATGTATATATTTGCATGAATATAAAACCCAGTAATTGGGTAGTATCTGAACATGCGTTCTGTAAAAGGAAATCTGTAGACACAAATCTGCACGCCCTGTTGTGTATACGATCGAGTGATCAATTCCCTACTTTATGGTAGTATTCCTCGATATCGACGGCGCCTTTAATAATCTTAAAAGGGATGCAATTATTAGAATGATTGTCATTCATGGAGATTTGGTATCCCATAATCAAGTTAATTAGTCATAAGCTGGCAAGCATGTACCCTATCCCTTATGTGGAACATTGTGTTCAATTATTTACTTCTGGTCTCCAGTTCCAGAAGTAAATAATTGAACACAATGTTCCACATAAGGGATAAAGTACATGCTTGCCAGCTTATGACTAATTAACTTGATTATGGGATACCAAATCTCCATGAATGACAATCATTCTAATGATTGCATCAGAAGGTATAGGAGGTCATGGTCTTTAGTAAATATCAATTTACATTTAAAGGGGTAATGCAGAATGCGCTACTAATTATAAAAAGTGGGCCAGCAGGTGTGGACTAGGAAACAACCCGTGTTAAGAATTACAATATCTCGATTATTACCCCACCCTCCGTAAATGGGAAAAGACTGGCCTTTACGGTTAAAGCAAAATGTCTGCGCTTAATTATAGACAGTGAACTAAGCTGAAACGCTAACATCATACAAAAAGTAATTAAAGCTAATACATACATATAGTGATGTACTGAAAAACAGAGATAAAGGTTTTGTTCCACCTTCTTCCGCGGTTGATATATTCGGTGAGTGGCTAATTTAGGTGATGGCTAATACGGCATGAAATAACCACGAATAATATTGCAATACCTATAGACAGTCAAGTGGCAATCAGGCCTCTGAGAGTAATTACTCTGGCAGCAATGGTGGCGTTGGTCTGCCGAACAGCTCTTAATGATATGAGTGCGAGCATTTCAACATTCAGATTATCTGGATCCTTGGTCACTGATAAGATACGATTCTCCAACTAAACAGGTTAGGATAGTTGTGGGATCTCCTACGGCATATAGACTAGCGCTTATGGGGAAAATGGCAAAAACCCTAGCATTTAGGAGTCAAGACCAGTCATAGCGGGGTACCTACCGGACACGGCCTTTTGGTGTACATGCGAGAAGGTTGGGCCTAAAAAGCGATTACAGCAGTCACCGGTTCACTCCCTATGCCCATGTGCGGCATTGGCACAAAGAAGGGATATACTCTTGGGTAGATAGGTACCGGATGACCGTTCAGATCTTGCTGACATCAAGATGTGCGACATTTATGCGCACATCTTGATGTCAGCTTGATCAGTAGCTCAAGATGGTCCCAATAAGGGTATTAGAGAAGTAAAATCCTCTGGTATCACAATGGATCGATATTGTTAGCAGCCACCAAACTATAATCTCGTATTATTTTTTAAAAGGTTCTCTTTTAATCCCTGTGTTAAGAATAACATTAATTTAAAAAACATTTTCAACTGTTTACTCTTTTTTAAAGTTAACATAAGAAGTGAAAGTCAATTTAATAGTGGAGTACCTTCAGTATTTTCAATTCTTTTTGTTTTAGCATATTTACCGCATTTTCACAGACCTTAAATTCCTTTAATCGTCAGTTATATCCTCTTTCTGGCATTTCGATGAATACCTCTATAACTTTGAGTTTTTGGCTATTCCTATCTCCATTTAGAATCCTCATCGTTAATACAAAATTTGGCATTATAATCGTTGGTGACATGTTCACACTTCCAATTGGATGTAACAGTTCACCATAGTTCACCGAATATTAAACAACAAATTTTTTCAAAACAAAATACTCAACAGAAAATAACATAAAGTTACCATTGTATATCGTGCAATGCACTCCGGACACCAATTTGGCAAAGATTTTCGAAATTAATGCAATAAACCATCAAAGGGTCACATGGAAAACTCTAAAAACGCAAACAGAAATAACACAGTGTCATATATGTCAACGATTCGGATACGTGGCAGCAAATTTAACGCTAGATGCGTTAAATGTATAATAATCACCATAAATCAGCCGAGTGTCCTATAAAAGAAAAAACGGAGAACAAAAACATGTATTGCGCAAATTGTAAGGCAACAGGACACCCAGAATCGTTCAAAGGATGTCCAATTTACAAGACCGCAATAGAAAGGTTAAAACTCAAAATAAAATTAGTTCAACAAAAAAGACTTCCAGCTCAATTTGCACCTTCAATACTTGTTAGCAAAAAAAATGGTACTTTTTCTGATATGTTGAAAAGAAACAGTGATACAAATTCAGAAATAATTTCAGTGCAAACGTTCGCAATAAAAGTACAAAAAATGGCTACCATAATAGACAATCAAAGTGAGCAAATTGTGGCGCTATTAAATATATTGACAAAAATATGAACAACATTAAAATTATTGCAACAAGGCGTCTTAATTTATTAAAATTCATTAATGAAGATAACTCGGATAAACGAAACTAAGCTAAATCATTACCACTACCTAGAATTCAAAAATTATATCTTCATCATAAGATAGGACAGATCCACAATTTATCAAGGAGGAGGGACAGCTATACTATTAAAGGAAAACTATAAAAACGAACACATAATAAATAGCAAGATTCAACAGTTTACAGGGATTGAAACCACGATCATAAAAATAATTTTGGAAAACAACGATAACCTTTACGTAATTGCTATGGATTACACCAGCAACCAGCAAATATTAACAACTCCAAAGTTTAAAGAAGAATGGAATAAACTATTTAGATTATTAAAAACTGGGCAATGACCAAAATTTCTATATAATAGCAGGTGCATCAATGCTCGACATTCAAGCTGGAGAAATCAACGAAATAACCATAGAGGCGTTAAATTAAACCAGTGGATAGGCGAAAATGAAATTATTTACAGAGCAAAACTGTATAAACCCCTTACACCAACTATTCTACGGTCAGGAAAGATTTTTGATCTTGCAATAATAGACAATAGATTATCAATTCTAGCCCAAAATAGTACTCATATCCCAACTTTAGCTTATGAAAGGAGATGTATTCGCCATTGCAAC
Organism: Tipula confusa; assembly: GCA_963556175.1. Classification (NCBI taxonomy): domain Eukaryota; kingdom Metazoa; phylum Arthropoda; class Insecta; order Diptera; family Tipulidae; genus Tipula; species Tipula confusa. The sequence continues at coordinate 162,214,222 of OY744476.1, forward strand.
GGGGAATTTCGAAAAATTAATAATGACCAACGATATTAATACGTAAACACATTCAAAGATCCACCAACAATAGTTGTACTTCCTAAGTTTATGGTCCTTATTAAACGGACCGTCAAACCGTTCAAAACAGCATCCTTCCAGGTAATATACCATGCCCTGAATCATTTCTGATTTTAGATCAATTTGAAACAAATTCAGAATGAAGATCAGTTACCTATAATATATCATATCAGTAGATCAAAATTAAAAGGGTTTTGATCCTTCTAAATCTAGCTTATTTTAATATTGCTTAAAAAATTAAAAAAAAAACTACCAAAATTCAACAATATAAACATATTTAGCCTGATAATCCTAAACATAGGAGCAGAGGTTATAATGAATCAAACGGATCTTGATTTTATTTTATCAACATATTTATACTTTAAAATCTACTTGCTTAAAATAAAGAATACTATATTATATAAAAAAAATTGGATGAAACAATGATTACCTCTTTAAAAATCTCATCCCTCAGGCAAGTTTGTTTAAGTAAATTGTTTGTAATTGCATGGAAACTATCTAGCAGTCTCTAAGTCTGCAGTTCAACTCGATTCTGCAACCATGACCTACTTGACATATTTAAGACACGTTTCCTGACACATTCGAGTAAAAATTTGTATGAAATACATATCTAAATAAATGCAATACTGCAAACGTGCGATTGAAGGAAGGCTCGACAATTTTTGAACAAAAGATTTGTTAATGTTTGTCAACACAAACATTTAACTATTTGTCTAGGCATGATTCATTTTTTCATTCAAATTTAAATCCAAAATCGAATATTGAAATTTTCGGAACAAGCGTTTTTCGTTTTCTCAAATGCAAGTTGACAAAAGTTTAACATTAAAATTTACATAATATTTGCATTTACATTTGACAAATTTTAATTTATTGAAATAGCAAAAATTAATGATAATCGAATTTGTAAACACTTAGGTTGTTGACCTATTCCGTTCAAACAGAAATTTTACTATGCATTTAATGCATTTGGCTGTTGGTTGCAAAGTATTAACTGGTTTGTCCACACCATTTTGTTTAGGCTTTGATTGCTATTTTTAAAAATGCGCCAGTTTCCAACTCCTTCAGTCCTGATTTTTTAATCAGAATTTCTTGATCGATTTTATTTGTGTCGATAGGGAGTAAAAATGGCTTTTTGACCAGTAAGTAAAGATAAATATGAACCTATTGTTTGATTTATTTGCCAGCTTTCTGTTTTTTAGTCACAAGTTCTCTAAAGTTGATAATTTTTACCTTTGATGCTATGCTGCTTGTTCTATATTTTTTATTAGTCTTTCAACTTCTTCTTCCCGGTGCTTGGCTTTTCTTATTGGCACTTGAAGATTGATATTTTCATTGGGCAGTTCACGAAAAAGTATCCAATTGGTTTTCTTGTTGTAAAATCTAGGCGATATTAGTTGCAAGATATTCCTTTTGTTACATAGAAATCTATTCCAGGAGTTTTATTTAAATCTGTGGGCCAGAAACCACATTGAAAGTTTCATTTTAATTTTTTGACTGCTTTAATCAGTTCTCTCCCTTTTGGTGTTGTAATTCTAGAGCCCCAAAAAGTGTTTTTGCTTTAAAGTCACCGTCAATAATGAATCATCGTCCCCATGGTGGTAAATTCTTCGTATTATAGCGTGGTATGGGCAGTGTAAATAGCTGAGATTCTTACATCTTTGTTCTTAGTTTGTATTTTGGTAGTTGTCACTTGCATATGGATTCATGTTGAACTTTTAGTTCTCCATGGTGCCTTATATAATATTACAAATTTACCTCTTTGCTTTTTCTGCTGGATAAAAGCACATTAGAACTGTACCTACGGATTTTCCTCAGGAATGTGATGGATTATTATTATTATTTTTTTTAATTTAAATAAATTGACTTTATTTATTTTATTTTATTACAATCTAGTCTCCTGGACTAATGAGCAATTTGTTTCTGACTTAATTTACTAAGATAATTATATCTATGACTCCACCCATTGGCGTTTCACAGTTTCTGGTAAGTTGTTGGTTATACCACATATCGTTATTGTGGATTTAAATGAGCAAGCCACTGTTGCATTAACAATTAAACCAGTTCAAAGGGTTTGGTTCTTTTCAATCTGCGTATAATATTGGTGTTGGTTAACAGGTGAATTGCCTCTATATTCACATGTTGCTGGAGTCTTTCTTCGTGTTTCCTTGCTTTTTTTTAATTTCAATTGAAACGGGATCTACTTTAAGATCTCTATGTAGATCACTATTCCTGACGTACCATGGTGCATCGACGATGTTCCTTAGTACCCTGTTTTGAAACCTTTGAATGATATTGACGTTGCTTTTGGTTTTGTACAACCCCAAAGTTTAATACCATAAGTCGATATTGGTTTCAGTTTTTGCTTATAAAGTAGCAGCTTATTGTATGATGATAGAGAAGAGTGTCTGCCTATCAGCCAATGCATTTTTCAATATTTTAGTTTTAGTTCTTCATTTTTATTTTTGACGTGGACCTTCCATCTAAGTTTAGCATCCAGGGTCATGCCTAGATACTTAGCTGTGTTCGCATACGGTATTAGTTCTCGATTTATTGAAACAGGTATATGTTCTACTCGTTTGTTAGTTTCATTTAGCTTAATTCGCCATCTTTTAGTCCATTAATATACTTCGGAGATAGCTGATTGTAATTTTTGTGTTGATTCTTCGTTGCTTTTTCCAACAGCTAGGATCGCAGTGTCATCAGCAAAAGTCACCACTGTGTTGTTTTCTTTCAATTCAGAATAAGTTTCAGCAAATTTAATTCTAAAGAATCTATCTTTCAAGTATGATTGCAGTATTTTAGCGAATTGCATTGGTAAGAGATTTCTTAACTTATGATTAAGTCCTTTATGCCAAACCTTGTCAAAAGCTTGCGCCACGTCTAAAAATATCGTGGAGCAGACATTTTCCTCTTCAAGTGCTTTCTCAATTACATTGATTACTCTGTGTACTTGTTGTATTGTTGAGTGTTGACGACGAAATCCGAACTGGTGATTTGGGATTAAGTTATTCCTTTCGATTATCGAATTTAACCTTTTAATCAGTATTTTCTCAAAGAGTTTAGACATAACTGGCAACAACGAAATTGGTCTATAAGATGAAGTTTCGTATGGTGGTTTACCAGGTTTTGATATCATTATTACTTCTGCAATTTTCCACAAACTGCGCACAAATTTGATTCTAAATGCTGCATTGATAATATAAGTAAGCTTAACTAGAGCCTTCCTAGGTAGTTCTTTTAAAATTTCGTATTATATAGAATTCGTATTAAATTTTATCTCATGCATGACTTCTTTTGGTGAAGTCCATAGAATTTCTTCACTTTCTTTTTCAGATTCCACCGTTATTATTTGAGATTCTAAAGTTTGATCTTCATGTGGTTGAAATATTTTTTCGAGGTGCTCCACAAAACATTGACCTTTATCTTCGTTATTTCGAGTCCATTTCCACGCTTCTATTCTTATTGGAGGGTTCTGCATTGGTGGTCTCTTAATGTTTTTGGTTGCTTTCTAAAGTGAATAATCAGTCCTGCTATCATTAGTTAGTTTTTTTAGACAGTTACTGATTGACTCATCTTTTCTCTAATTTCTAGAGTTCTCTAATTTCTTTAGGGTAGTTGTTTCCTTTTATTTTATATTTAATTGTTGGGGTACTTTCCCAGGCTGATTGTTGTATATCATTTACAAATTTTTGAACTTCGTTTTCTACTTGCTCCTCGCTTTTTAATGGAACCTTTAGGTTAATTTTTTCTTCTAAGGACTGCCTAAAGTATTCCCAACAAGTGCGTTTTTTTATTAGGCTTGGATTTCTTTCTTTTTGAATTATTTTTTCGCTTAATGTCAAAAGTATAGGAGAATGGTCCGAGTTTAGGTCTCGACTTTCGTCTACTTGTATATAGTTCATTGATATATTTTTGATTATAAAAAAATCAATTAAGTCTGGTATTTTGTTTTGATCTGTAGGCCAGTAGGTTGGTTTTCCAGTTGACAAGGTTGTTTCACTACCGCATTTTCTGACAGCTTTAAGCAGTTCTTTACCTTTAGTCGTTGTTAGCCTAGAACCCCAATGGACATTTTTTGCATTAAAATCTCCTCCAATTATGTATCTTTTTCCTAGTTTACTGAAGAATTCGAGATAATCTTTTTCTTTTAGCACGTGTTTCGGAGGGCATGTGATGGATTATGACATTTTTTTGCATTAAACTATATTTAAAGTATTGGCTCTCTTCTGGCTCTCATGTTTCGAATTGTTGGAGAATATTATATATTTTTTGGATATTTTTTTTATTGCCAAACGCGTAACCATAAAAAACGGTAGTGCTCCAATTATGTCATTACTTTTACAGGTATAGCCATAGTATACCACTGAAACTTATCAGCACTAAGCCTTAAGTCGGGTATATTTACCTTTCAGACATATGTAATTGTTATATTTGCCACTAACTTATAATCCTTATCCGTGGGGGTTTCATCAAAGCATTGATAGTAGGTAGTCTTTGACACCAACTATAATAATTGGTGGTGACTTATTGATCTTCTCTGGTTTAGGATATTTATGGCACTGAGTACATTACTTGCATTTTTTCAATACCCATGTGATTTCTCAGGGTGGTTTGTCTTCGTAAGGTAACTTATGCTTATTTGTAATTATTTTTTTTGTTTAAATCCAAAGCACAAACACACATCACTATACTAAAAGATAAAGGAAGGATTAAGAGGGAATAATGTAAGAAAGGAATCGTTCCTCTAATCTTCTGGGTTTTGACTGTTGATATTCAGTTTGAATCTTTGTAAATTGTATACCAAGGGGAACGTCTCTTCATTCGTACCTCCGAACAAAAACAAGTTTTAAAATTTATTGGTCCTTGCGAATTTGATTTCCACATTGTATCTGTGCTGAATAAGGCTCCAACCTTAGATCAAAAATCTAAGACATCTGGCTGCACCAATTGCTGCTTTGTTAATGTGTCAATAGTCCAAGATATTCTCTTTGGTATAGTCAAGTCGAAAATCTCAAAATGACTATTTCTGAGAGACACCAATGGGAGTTGCATCATCCACCACCACTTGAACTTAGCGGCAAAGAAGAAAATTATCAATCCATAAAACTAACGAACCGTGAAGGCCAACTGCCTTCAATTTGCACAACATACCCTAGTGCCACAGGCGATCAAATACCTTCGAGACATGAAGCATAATGACTTGTGATTCGCCAGATTGTTAAATATTCCTTTTCCATTGTTCAGTGATAACATTAATTAAGTCACTTGCGGAGCGCCCTTCGAGAAAACCATACTGGCGATCAAAAAATTCAAAGGGACCAGAAGAAGTGCTAGAAGACATAGATCGGTGGAACAAACATGATAGTGCTTTTACAGGGATTTACAAAAATATTTGAGAATAATTTTGGGGAAAGTCATCCGAACCGGCTGATTTGTTAGTATTAATGTTTGCAAAAACTTTAAGTTAGAAGAGTTAAGTTAGAATCAACTAAATTAGGGTTTGCAGACAACTTTCTAGCGAGGAAATTTCTTGGCGGTAGGTAAAAAATATTGTCTCCGTCTTTCAGAGGTGGATAGATGATTTCCTACTATCCAAGAAGTTTTTCTCGACCTTACGAGCAAAAGACCAAAAGATTCAATTACTATAACCCCGATTTAAGACTTACCGATCGAAAGGTTAGACTTTTCGTAATCCTTTTTAGTTAGCGAAATCGTTCGCGGTTCCAGGTTTGTAGCAACCATCGCTACACACACAATCAAAATTATTCAGATATTCCGTGCAATTCCATATAATTCGCTAACGCTACATGTACACTGTACATAAATATAAATAGAGCGTAAAAGTAGCTATTACACATAGCACTCGGTCGCCATGGCCTGATGAGATTGATTGATTGATTTGATTGATTTTGAATGTACTGCCAAGCATTAAGCAGGATATCCCGGAAAGCGCCGGGCCCACAGTACACCCGTTTTTACATTTACTTGGAAGGATATGGAAGGATACTAGTTAAATTATTGAGATCGACCCGGTTACCGACACCTTGGCGGCCAATAGTTAGTAAATTTTTGTGGGTTAGGGAAAGGAAAAGTATGTTAGTTATGACACAATTGGTCCGATTTCCCGGTAGCCAATATTCAAACTACTGTTAGTGTAAGACAATCACATTTTTGTTGTACTGCTCTGCATTCTGCCATCTCTTATCAGCAACTCCAGTAAGCCGCCAATCTTCTGTAATCTGCAATGGTACCCTGAAAACAGAATCTATTAACTAACTAATTGGTCTTAGCCGTAGGCTGTAATAAATTGAATTACTTTTTAATCTGAAATTACAAATTCATTAATTCTTAATATAATAACATAATTATATAATAATATATTTCCTAATATGATGTAATAAATTGTTAGTTTTTGCCCGAAAATTAATAATTACTCTGAAACTAATTATTAATTATTAATTAATTCATAATATAATAATATTATTTCTGCAAGCCACAGGCTGTAATAAATTGGGTTAGTTTTTGCCTGAAATTTACAATTAATTAATTTTTTTACATTTATAAAAATATAAAATTATAAAAATTATAAAATAATATAAATTAGATTTTATAAATTTGATTAAATATTACAAATCAATTGGATTAACCGCTTTACGACCAATACGTCATATAATCACTAAAAATCTAGTTTATACATCTTATAAATATAAATATACCTTATAATATAATAAGAAAATAATATAATAATATAGTTATAATAATACAGGTAAAGTATAAACTGCCTCAACAATTTGGTGATGAACCAAATTTAGAAATTTAAAATCCTAAAATGCCTAAAGGGAGGGGGCGTAAAAGAAATAAAATTCCTAAGGAAGGCTACGCTTGTGCAAAGAGACCCTCTGAGTACAGGAAAATCTGTTCTAAGTGAGATAAACAGTAAGTAAGAGAAATAACAATTAGTGTCAAAACTGTACACAGACTTTGTGAAGCGAATGTAAAAAGAAGTCATTTATAAGCCAGAAGAATAATAAAAAATAAAAAATAAAAAAAAATAAAAAAAAAAAAAAAAAAAAGAATAAAAAAACCGGCTAAACTTTGCTCGTACCTATTTAGCGAAACCTGCTGAGGTCTGGCGGATAATATTATGAAACAACGAATCATTCTTTTCTTTAGATGGAGGCTACGGAAAGAAATATTTTTTATTCGACACCTCAATAAAGAGAGTTTCGTAACAAAACAATGCCAACTCGGTACAGCGGAGGAGGCGAAGTAATAGTTTGGGGTGTTTTAGCTATAATGACATAGAAGATCTCACAGTGCTGCCGGGAAAAGTTACTTCAAGCACATATTTGGTGGCCCTTAATGAATATGCAATGGTTTCCGGGTGTAAATTGATAAGTTAATACATTTTTTTTCATGTAACGGCTGGTGGCTATTTGCAATTTAATATCAATTCATCAAACATGATACTCCAGCCAACAATTTATAAACCACAAAATTCAGCCACCAATCACAATCAAAATATTGTCCTACTACTATATCGATACCTCGGGCCAACTGCCCATTCTCAAGACCCCCTAATTATCAGAAAG